>JABFFF010000011.1:0-78186 GCA_013623665.1 Fusarium sublunatum
TTGTGGGGTGACCGACGTTAGTAGGTATTTGTCTGCATTCCACCGTTCTTCCATTCCATCACAAAAGCCTAGAACGTTACAGCTAAACTCTACTTTAAGCCTTTGAAACTTTAAAGAGTCCAGCTTTTTCGATCCTGCATTTGATGCTTAAAAGAGCTCGGGTCTGTCGACCCTTCGTGTTCTCTAGTGGCGGTATGTTAATTAATTCCACCCCACTGTCGGCAGCGGAAGTGTCTTTTAGCTTGAGGGCCTGGAGGGTCTTTCCCGCCGTGATCAAGGCACTTTAATCTGTTGGGGCTTGGCTGAGAAGAGACGTCTTCTGTCACGAGTAGGACTACGTTGTATTGGTTAGATCTCGTGGTTGTCGTTGACTCGTGTGAGGTGTGGTCAATAATCTATTGTATACCTATCCACTAACTCAATGCCCGTTTCTGATAAAAAGATGTCTTCTCCCCGCATCATCCTTGATGTACTCGCGGCCGGTCTCACAACGAGTACAATGCCTCCATCATAAGCCCAATTATCCTATCAGGCCATATTATTGCTCAACAGGAACTAATATCTCCCGACTGATCTAGCTTACGCCTCATCGTAGGGCTGCATTACAGTCCCCTTCCGTCAATCACCACCCACATGTGGCTGGGCCGATCACTAGCCACACCTACGTCATTCCTCGGCCCAGTCTAATTGTCAATCTCACACAATTTCCAGGATAATCAACCACGCGACGTCATGGCAAGACAACCCAACAGCTCAAGTGAGCTTCGCAATGATGAGCGCCTTTATCCTCTTGTCCTGAAAGCCAAGATATAACCGTCTTTTCGCCTCTACACCCCCCCACGAGTAATGCGCTTCTAACCACCAAAAACTCCCATCACCAGTCGCAACCATGGACGTCCTCCTCTCCCTCCCAATCCTCTCCTATCTCCTCTCGCCAGCCTCGGCTTCATGGTCCACCTCGCTCAATCTGCTATTCTTCTATATGACATGGACCACCCTCGTCCTGTCGCACACCTCCCTGCGCATCCGCATCCTCGGCACCCTAGCCATACGCGCCGTCCTCTATCTGATACCTTCCCTCGTCACGTTACTGCTTGATGTCTCGGTGCCCAGCGTCTCAGAGTCCATCAAGCTTGGCGGACGCCCGTCGCTTCCCCCGCGCAATAGCCGTGTTGTTGCGCGACAGGTTGCGTTGGCTGTGGTGAACCTTGCGCTTGTGACGGGTGTGGAGGGCGCTTCTAGTCTTGGGTTTAGATATGTCTTGGGTGAGGATGATTTCAAGACGACCTCGACGCTGCCTTTGCCGTGGCAGTTGGCGAAGCATATCCTCTTGATGTTGACGGCGCGTGAGGTACTGACTTATCACATCCACCGCAATATACTTCACTCGTCCAACACTATTGCCAAATACCACAAGCGTTTCAGTCACGCTCGATCGGCAGCTCCTTACAGCCTTGTCCTCTTTGCCGACCACCCTCTCTCTCTCCTTCTCCACCATTTTATCCCTATCTATGTGCCCTCTATTGCGCTACGCCCCCATCTTCTCACCTACTTCCTCTTCCTTGCCCTCTGCACCGCCGAAGAGACTCTCTCGACCTCAGGATACAGCATTGTTCCTGGGATAATCATGGGCGGTATGACGCGTCGCACAGCAGTTCATTACGCCAGCGGCGGTGATTGCAATTACGGCGCGTGGGGATTGTTGGACTGGGTGAGTGGTACTGGACGGGGGAGGGATGTGTTAGACGATGTTAAGGATGAGGCGGAGAAGCACAATGTCAAGGAGAGATCGGCTAAGAAGATGGGCAATGGCATGGATGCCGTCAAAGGCGGAATGGACAAGCTGTCAAACGGAAGTGATAGTGGCAAGAGGAGGAGCTCAAGATTGAAGTCAAAGCGTGCCTCTTAAATTGATCAAGGAGCGTTTTATCTTTGTATCTAGTTTCGGAAATTGACCGTTTCAGATCCCGTGACGTTTCCACGCCGTCTTACGTATAATGTATAGCCCTCTATGTTTCCCAACTCCTAACCTGATCCTTGTCTATGCATATCCCATCTTCTTCTTGAACCAACTCAGCGTCTCGATACCGCTCTGCACCCTCATACCGATTCTTGTATCTAGAACAAACGTCTCCCACACCTTGACCATGTCCATCTGCTTCACACACTCATCGTACCGCTGCCGTCTGTACACTGCAATCTCCTCTGCTGTACCCGCCGGCGGGTTACAGCATTCAGCCCACGCAATGGCGCCCTTTTCGTATACTCCTGCAGCGAGAATGTAGTCATCCTTGGTTGGGCCCTTGAATACAATTCTGTTCTTGGTTAGTTGATGTTACACAGGAGAGTGTATGCAGACTTACCGTTCGTGCTTGAGAACATATGTCTCCAACATGTCCCTCGCCTCGACAAACTTCTTCTGACCTCTAAACAGCGCCGCGTTGATAAGCGCCCACGATCCCATCTCGTCAACCTCAGCCTTGATCTTGTCCACCACCTCCGGCGTGGCCGTACATCTCTCCCATTGCATACCGCCCACAGCCCTCTCGAGCTCCGCAGAACCCATGCGCTTGATGGTGTTCCACATGTAGCACATCTCGAGCACAGGACTCGCGCCAATGGCATCCGCCAGATCCACGCCGACGCTCTTGGCCCTCTCCTCCCACTTCTGGATCTTGCGCTGCACAAACACCTCAAAGGGCAATTGGCGCGCCATGAAGCGCTTCTTGCCCGCCACACCGGGCGCCTTGCGGAGGTACTCTTCCGTCTTGGCTTTTTGGCGCCGCGCCTCGTCTGTGTCGCCCGAGGCCACGGCGTCGCGGTACAGTTCGAGTGAGGCGATGCCGGCCATGTAGTAGTACAGCGCGTGGCTCCAGTCGTTGAGCTCGCAGCATCGCAGGAACGAGTCGCGCATGAGTGGCCAGTCCTGGATCGCCATGCTGTTGAGCGAGAGCTCGAAGTTGTTGAGAGCCGTGACTTGCTTCATCTTAGATTCACCGTCTGACATGAGCACCTCAACGGCCTTTGGGAGGTTGCGCTCGTTGCTGTGCATTCGAGCTTGCTCGATGAGCCACAGGCGGGAGTCGGGGTATCGAGCGCGCATGGCTGCGAGGAGCTTGTCGCATTTTGCGCGTGGGGGACCGACGATCTCGGCTCCGTCATCAAAGTCCTTTGCGTCGGGAAGAATGTCAACAGCACCGAGAAGAGCGTTGTAGTATGATAGTAGGACGAGTCCAGCGATGGCACCGTTGACATTGGCGTAGGCCGTAGAGCGCCAGAGCATTCGGACACCGCGCTCACGATCGCCGCGGAAGCCAACGACGGAGAGTAGGCGGGTGAATGAGGGAGGAACAAGGGTCAGCATAAGGAGGATCATTCCGAAGCACATGTTTGCGCCAGAATGGACAAAGACGTCGAGGGGGTTCTCGAGAAGTACCGTGTCTTCCTCGGTGGGCCTGGATTTGGCCTCCTGCAGCGGTGCGCCTTCGTCAATCTTTTCATCCTCGGTACTTGCACCTTGGACTGAGGAGCTAGAAGACTCCACGTTTGCAGGAGTTTGTGTCCCGGACGACGACTCAATGTCGAGCTTCTCCATGCTCTTGGTCACCTCGTTGGCCGGCTTCGCAGACAGAATCACGTCCGAGTTCGTAATAGGCATGTTCCCTAATGTCTTTGTCTCGGCCTCAATGATAGCATCAAGCGTCATGAAAGCCTTTCGGAGCTTGAGGAAACTCTTCATGGCGTCGATGAGACTCTCGTGCAAGACGCCAACAACAGCGCCCATGAGCTGTGTCTCTGCGCGCACGAGCTCGAATTCGGTACCAGGCGGGTACAATTTGCTCCCTGCGCGTGCTTTTCCATGCTTCTGGGCCTTTTTGTAGTCTGCCCATGCCTTGGCCTCGCATTCGTCCAGCTTGGTGGTTGTCTCGGTCATGACGGCCTTCTCAAAGCCCAGGACGGAACGCATGAAGATAGTGACGGCAAGACCCAGCTGATGGAAGGACGAGTCCCTAGTCTTTAATTTCTCCCAGGCACCGTCGATGTCGTCGTTCATAATGAGGCCACACGAGGCCATGGCGTCGTCAATGTCCTCCATCTCCCTTGCGACCTGGTCCTTTGTCGAGATGGAACCAGCGTCCGAATTGGCATCATTCGGGGTTGTGCCGCCTGAGCGGAACCATCCTGCTAAACGACTCATTGTGAAGAGTCAATTGACGATGATGAGCGATGGAGCGTGGTCCTCGACGCTGTATGCTCAATATCAGCGTCTGCTGAGCCCCAATGCTGACGTCGACGGTCTTAGGCTGAATGAGGGATCTTGAGCCCCTCTTTGTGGCGTCTTATCGTAACTGTGACGATTGAGAGGCGTGACTGAGTGAGATGGGTCTCTTGGCATCAGCTTTGACGCTTTAAATATTGATGCTCGCCAATGGCCAAAGACAATGGCTCTGTAAAGGATAACAAGGACAGATTGAGGTTGAGTAAAAAAAAAAACCACTCGCTACTTTTACTGAGTTTCATTATCATGGATCACTAATCCAAGCTAACCTACCGTAAGCTCCCCACTGCAAATCATAGCCTGCGGAGTTAAGGCGGGCTTACGTTGAGGCTCTACACCAATCGGAAGTACTGGTTGATATCATCTACTCTTTCTGCTTTCTTCAACTTGGATCATGGTCGCGTGTACTTGTTGCAGTCTTTGCATAAGCGAGCTGACCATAAGAAAGGCACTCTGCACCTGGTTTTATGAGAGCTGGGGGTATTTAATAAGTAATTCACTGGGATCTATCCCGCCGATATCAAGCTATCCGAGGCATGCGAGACTCCGCGGAGCCACAATCAAGACTTTTCGGAGTCTACGGGCCCCAATAAAATGCGACAAGAACATATTCGGAGTTAGAATATTCTATTCTGGAGACACGCGTTTTTAAAGGTCGTGGATAGCCTTGTTCCGGATCAATGGTACCGAAGACGATTGACTGAACAGCAATGCCGTGGAATCGTAGAAGAACTCGCTATAGCGTGCCCTCTTCTAATACCGTTATAATTAAACTTGCACAGTCCAGTAGTATCAGGACCAAATGACAGAAACCTTCTAAAGACAATGCAACACTTTCATCATCATGGTTCTCAAGCATCTGTACGCTCATGTTAACCAGAGGTTACCCAACGAGGTAACTTGGTAAATGGTGGCTGATTCCTCCATTAATAAGGTCATGTTCGGGTAATTAGGATAATTTCTCAAGTAACCTTAAATCAGGAAGAAGTTGGATGCAGTGCTTCCTTTCTAAAAAAGAAAGCTGAACATCCAAGACATGGGTATTTCATGCGCCAAGATGGGTGTTGATCTCCTGCCTTGATTGGATATCAAGCACACCCTTCTCCTTCGATCAAACACCACCTTGAATCCTGCAGGGTCTAGAGTACAGCAAGACAGTTGGCACGCATAAGCTTTTGCATACTCTGAACAGCAGCTCTTGAAGCGTAGTTGAGAGTCCAGGACAATAGAATATGGTTCATGGGAGGCCCCGTAAAGCAAGATGAGATACTCTAATAAGCAGTAACCAAGGTATTTAAGCTTAAATAACTCAATTTTCTCTAGCCGCAAAATGTGTTATTATAGTCCGCCAGTCTCCCATCAGCTAAAGGGTGGCGGAAGTCAGGCTGGGAGGCCAACAAAAAAATATGAAAGAGTCAGGTTTTACTCCAATCATTGCCAATGACTACCATTGTGGCTTGCATGAGCATGCAGGGTGGTATTCTGGAGTCACCTGTTCTTGTGAATGAAAAGGGAAGGGCAGAGCGCACAATCTGCTCAAGTTCATGTTGACGGAAAATCACCCTTATTCAATACACATCTTATGATCCCCGTCTCTTAGCCTGCGTAATCGCACAGGCGCAGCACCGCTACCATCATGAAGCTGACGTTGCTCGGACACTTACTCTCATGCAGGACTATTACTCACAGCGATGCCGCAGAGAGCTCTATGCACCAGTATCTGCGTCGCGCTGTCACGCCAGCAGTGTGCTATGATGACTGCGGTTAGCACGCTCAACCACGAAACCTCACAGGGTACCAGCGCTTACTTGAAACTAGACAGTGCATACAGGATTGCTCAATCAGTTGGCAAAAGTGCCAGACTCTGTGAAGACGGCAGCAGCTTTATTCGGGCATACCAGATGTGCTAGGATTGCATCGGTGACAACACGGACGAGGCTACCGCAGTGAGGAAAGACGTCCAGGAACAATTCAGACCATTCCTGGAATATTGTGATGCTTCGTCTCCAGAAGATATAGAGACTCTGACTAACGCGTTATCATCTATGGTGACAGCCTCACCTTCAGCGGGTGCATGCAAGGGTTGCAGAGTTAGTGTCTTGACCGATTACACTGGAATAGTACACACATACACATTGGGCACGAAAGCAGAAGCGTTTACGGCTTCACTAGCAAGTAGGTTGGCAAGTTTGGCATACTTTTCATTTATAGCTTACTGTTACCAGGAACAATATTTGAGACCGTATTTGTGACAGTCATACCCACAGAAGAGTCAACCACAACTCCAACAAACAATGGTAAATAAAACTTACGACATCTGGAATGTTAGACAGAGACTTAATCTAGAAACAGATACCTCTACCGGCCCCGACGTTGCCACAATCGTGGCTCCTGTAGTGTCTGCAATCGTGGTGATCCTTGTCGCAGTGATTGGCTTTGTGTGGTACAAGCGCCATCAGAAGAAACAAACACCGACTGAAGAAGCACCAGTGGATGATAAACCCAAGGAAGAAAAGGCTCAGCTACACTCGGATTGTGTTCGTTCTCCAACCTATGAGCTGGAAGGCTCTATGCCTGAAGGGCCAAACCCCATGACTGGAGCTGAAATGGCAGCGAATGAGGTAGCTGCTCATGAGATGTCGACTGACTAGAAGAGAGCACACGAGATAGCCCGAAAACAAGTTGCGCCTCGAGAATCAGGACTTGACAGAAGTGATTCGGCGAGGAACTCTTAATGATTTGTGAACACGTTATTCTCTCGGCTGGACGGAGTAAAACCAAGTTTAGGTTATATCTATAGACTAATAACGATTTAAATCAGAGTGATTTGCCTTATATCTTCGTCTGCAGGCTGACACCACCAGGAAGGGATCAACTCTAGGCATTCGATATCTTGCAAAGTCCCGACTCTACTATAAACATTTCTTTTCACACACTCGAGGACTAGGCCAGTGATGGATCTATTTACTTTCGGTACTCCATTATGACTTCCCGTCGCAAAATCAGGGACTGTCTGAAAGAAGGTCTTGAGGTATAAGGGCATGAAATAGATATTTGTCTGACCTTCCCAGTTCTTATTTTGACGGTCCTGATGAATGAGGCAGCTTAACCTATCATGATGTTCAGATTTGCTGCTGAAATATGTCAATCGTACCCCTTCTTGAGTACTTAAGCGAAAGAGTGGACATATGATGGTAATACTGGCATTCTTGAGCGTGGAGTAGTAGTCATGCGTTGACCCCTGAATCGATATCTCTTCAAGGGCGAACTCGGCTGGATACTGAATTCCATCATGTTCCCATAAGTCTTTGTCGTATAGAAACTGATTAGCCCCCATGTTAGGAAGCCATGCCCAAGACTACGTTGGAGCCTACAACTCTTCGTCCTTAGGCAGCATAACTAGCTAATTCAGAGAATATTGGTGTAGTCTCGCATGAAGTAGCAGAGGCATACTCCTCGAGATAAATAAGTCTTTGCTCATCGGTGCCACTGGTGCATAGTACTCTTCGTGGCTGGCCTGGGAAAACCGTGTGAAGCCCCCTCAGACGTCTTTTGCACTTGTTGTGATCTCGCTGACATACCTCTCGCCATCTTAGGATTGCTGACAAAGTATGCGGGTTGAAACGATCAGTTGGCACGGTATCAAGAGCTGTTCTTGAACGACTCATTCAAAGCCATGGCCTGCCCCAGATGGGAAATCTAAATCCCAGCAACTCGATATTCAAAGTCCAAACAAGTTCTTCAATAGGTTAGAATATTGGCAGTGAGTACCGGTGCTTGACCTTTACCTTAGGCCGCTCCCAATTCGGGGTAAAGTGTTGGGTTACCGAGTGAATCAAGCTACAGCATACTCAACCGAGCTGAGCAGATACTTGTAAGCCCTAAGGCTCATGAAGAAAAAGAAACCGCGCTGGACCGCCGGTAGGAGACTTTTGATCGAATGAGTAGTTGCCGCAAAGCAGGTAGATATTTTGAGCTTGAGCGAGGACATCCTCCCAGGAGATGGCTGACACCTTATCTAACAGAAGCGCTTCTGATGGACTTTTGACGTAAAACTTGGTCGACGGGATATCATTGGACTTTATTTCCATCGGAACTAGAGTATCTTGAAAAATCTGCGGGCATTTCGAGCAGAGCTTTCCCGGGTTCATAATGAGCTGAGTCAGTAGGAAAAAGTGGGAGATGAAGAATGCTGCACAAGAGGTAAAGATAGAGCAGGAAAGATAGAGGACTGGGAGAAGAGGGATCAGCCAACTATCTCGTAGCGAAGCAGTGCAAATGGAAAGTACATGGAGAAGCTATATGGGCTCATCTTGATTGGTAGTTGAGGGCGGCAAGTGAGCACTTAAGTTATGATTCGATTATATCCATGCATACACTGGCATGGCTTCCAGTAGGCCAAACTCAGTTCCCTTCCTCCCAGCTCTATCAAAATCTCGTGTTAGGATTTTGTGCGACTATTGTGTATAGACCGAAAAGATATACGAAAACTGCGCTCTCAAAGTGTGAAGAAACCTCACGATTGATACGTCGGCATTGTGTATTTCGGCATTCATTTTCTAATCTGCACAAATACATCTCAAATTCATGCCTATAGCTCTTCTATTACCGACAATGTTTAAAGACAAAATGAATCTTATCAAGTCTTGCGTCTAAAACGGCTTCGCCAACACACATGGAAATAGTTTACAATGTTCAGTGGCTTTCCCTATCCTTATGGTTCTACCCATGTTTTGTTCTGTTGAAGTGCCGTTAAAAGAGTGGTCCTTTGGCTATAACTTAAGACAATCTGATAGCCACACCGACAGTTTAGACTGAATGGTGTATTCAGCATGTCCATACACTCCAGAACGGTGGTGGCGAACTCTCTAGAGCAATTTGGACAGTCTGTCATTCGCTCCAGCTTCTGCATACAATACTTGAGGGTTTGGATGTTGACTTCATCTTTCTCTGTCTCACTCTCTTGTGACTGCGTTGCCGAGGTTTGCTGATGCTCAAGATTGCGGAGTCGTCTCGCGCGAGCTAAAAGAATCTCAATGGCGAGACCTTGTACTAGTTCAAGGTGTTGAAATCCTTGCAAATCCACGAGTTCCTCGATCCTATTCGCTATGTTTGAGGCGAGAATAGTGCTAACGACGATGTCTCCAGTCGAGGTTGAGACCTCTGGCAAGATGCGAAGAACTGCATCTGTGTCTTCGTCTTCTTTAAGGACAGTCTGGATATTTGAGTTTGCGAGGTAAGTTAGGCGCTCGATGCCGTAGTAGTCGGCGATTACATTGACACGAAGGTGTGCCAGTAACATCTTGACGATTTCATTGCTTTCGACCTCTGGAAGGTTGGTCGAAGATCCGGAATGGTTGTTTGTCTTGTGTACCTTCTGGTATTTATTGGCGGTGGTGTCGTCCTCGCTGTCGAAGCTGACTTGGTACTTTCCAGTATAGAGAAAGGATATCATGTACCTGACGGTAGAGATATCAAACTCGTTCACTTTGACCACTTTAGATTCCGCCTCCTAGTGTGGACAAGTATAGATCAGTCAGTTGAGGTTATAGCTACATACCTGGAAACCACCCCGGAGGGCAGCGTTCAGTACTGGCGACTGCGGGCAATTTATCACTTGGTGGAGTTTGAACTCATGATCCTTGCACACAAGAGTAAAGTCACTGAACTCCCCAGATTCTACCAAGGGTAGCAGGAAGTCGTTATGTCGATGCTGGGAAGCCATCTTTGGACGTTCTTACTTGATTGAGAAAGTTGGGTGACGCTGTATAAAGGTGATGAGATGTAAACAGCAGCGCTCTTGATGGGGGACCTAAGTAGAATTAAATAACCAAATGAATGCTGAATGCAGCTTGCGACATATCACTAATCACCCTGCATTTGGAAGAGGTCTGCATGATTGTTGCTGGGCGAATGGCAAGCAACCGTTTGTTTCGTCGGTCTCCTGTAGTCGGCCATATGTTTGCCTATGCCGTGTATTGTTATTTAACTAGGTCAACCATCCGCTCCTTGATAGAACAGCCAATGACGAGCCAAGGGCATCCGCATAGACTTATTCACCGTAGCAATATCTTACAGCTTGCCGTCGGTACGCCGTCACGACCGCAGGCAACCGGCGCAGCTTTCACATCCATTTACACACCGCCTCAGTTAAGTGTGGTGCATTACGTAGGCTGATTGCAAAATACTGAGTGAAAGTAGCCCAGTGAGCTGTGGTTGTCAAACTACCCAGTCGTATTTGACGGGCGAGGTGTTAAAGGTGATCTCAATCTTAACACATAGGGTCTACTGGTAGAGTTAACACGTCCTGATAATATGAAGGAATATGCGAACTCAATACACATAGTATACCACCCATTTTGAAAGTTTCTTAAAATAGCAGCGAACCAATAGAGATAAAAATTAGTTTAGAGGCCATATGAAGTATTATCAGTTAGTCTAGTACATAAGGTATGAGAGAAAAGACCAATCTAGCATTTCTTGTCGGAAAGTAAAAGAGGAAAGTAAAGAGAAAGGCTATAACTGACGAGTTAATACTGTTAATAAAAACATTGCTCAGCTGGCCATCTGCTATAGTTGTTGTCGTCTTTCGGCAGTCTAAACTGGGATCATTGGCTGATTTCTCCAGATCTCCTACTTCTCAACCCCTGTTCTTCGTTTTCGAGCGAACATTGAAAATGCTTGCTTGGCTTTCTCTAAACTCTGTGTAGGTTTGCTTCCCCCATCTTCTGTCGACACAGCTCAAGCAACTCGTTTCCAATGGCAAGGAGTTTAGCATGCTCATTGACGTCTGACTCAGCAATCCGTAAAGTCTTGTCGCGTCTGGAAGGAAACGATTCGTCAGTTAGGTCCCATTTGTTGTGGTCCTTCAGAAAATAGGGACCACGATTGACATTTCCTAATCCACGCTCAATGAAATCAATCCGAATCTGCTCTAGACATGTTCGTTCCTTTGCTTCAGTGCCTGAGTAGACATCAGGCTCTTCACGCTCCTTTATTTTAGCATGGGGATCAGCTCCCTGCTCGAGAAGTGAATGAAGAATTTTAGCCAGTTCTTCCAGTTTACTGAACTTCAATCTGCTTGAGACCAAGGAAACAAGGAGAGCCATCTGCCACGGAGTAGCTCCTTAATGTATCTGATTGGGATTGGCTCCATAATCAAGCAGCATTTGCACTGTTCTATATTGTATTGGGTCTGGAATTACACACCACCAGCTAGGGATTGGTCCGCAGGCGCTACTGAGCAACTGAAGTCCCGGGCGCCTTGCGAGTGACGGATCCCTCTCCAGCTTGACACGTACGTAGTAAAAGAGTCGTTTCTCAATGCAAAAATTGAGAAAGTCTGGCCTTAACTCCACGTAAGAGCGTGTAACGATACCGTCTAGATCTGGAAGTTTGACATCGCTGGTGGGGAAGAAACCCGCCCAATGATTGCCCTTAACTTTCGATGGGTAGTGTGCAAAGTTTATGAGGCATGGAATGTGTCGTGACATGGCTTTATCTAGATGATCCAAAGCATGTTCTGTCCTTCTTGGTAAAGACTTTTCAGTGAGACGCGCAAGTGTCATAACCGCTTCGGTTACACACCACGGAAATTGATAAGGGCCCACGCATTGACGCGCAGTTCTGGTGTTGTAGACTTCAAGTACCATAACGAGGCAGTCCAAAAGATGTGGGAGTAGTTCCGAGTTGATAGGAAGAAGCGTGTCGTTAAGGAGCGTCTGCTGTTTCTGCGCTTTGAGGAAGACGGAGACGTCTTTATGGACATGATGAACTTCTAAGTCCATGGAAGAGTTGTCCACAATATTTAAGAATTCTCTGGTTGCCCTCACCTCTAGAAGGCCGGCACAACAGCGTCGCAGGCCCAGAGCTACTCGATCAAGTCGCCCCTGCCGTTCCATAGCTTCTAGCGGCTTCCACTCAGCTAAAGATATCTTCTCTCCAAGGAATGAAAACAGGTGGCCAGTAGCTACGTGGGCGCGCTTTAACTGCATTTGAAAATAGTTTTGAAGCTGATAACATTGCTGAAGGGCCCAGATCATCCGAAAACCACGCAGGCGAGACTGTGGCAGGATACGTTTCCATAGCATATTCTCGAGAAGATCAAAAAGACTGTTCGCCCCGCCAGCAAAGTCGCCAACAAGGGCTTCTAACGCGTTGATGTTCGAAGCAACATATAGCTCTTCCTTGAGGGCCGAGACGGCAAGGCGAGTCCAGAGGAAGATACCTTCCGACTTTTTCTCGACTTGATTTATCAGACGCTTCTTACCTTCAGTTGTTGCTCCCAAAGCGCTGAATCGGGAATGTTCTTCGAGAGAATCAGTGACATAAATTCTTCGGTCACTCTCTGTGAGCTGGTCCAACTTTAGTCCCATGCAGCTTTCAAAAGCAACCTCGAAGGCAAACTGGGGTCTGCTAGAAACAAGAACCTCAAAATGAGACTTGGTCGCAGCTTCCTTTAGCATATTTGCCAAAGCAATTTGACCCCCTGGGGATGCTTCAAACTCATCCAGGCCATCGATCATCAACGCAATGGATACTGGCAGAGACTCTGCCTGGAGCAAGCGAAGGAACGCCTGCTTGAGATCAAACAAGGTAGGAAAGGATTACCAATCTTGACCTCCAACAATGTCTGGGAACAGCAGTTCGGAAAGGTCTGGGGCAGCCACAAGAATTCTGTATAAAAGGCTCTGGTAGATACCTTCCAACCTGCGAAGCCTGATATCGGCGGATCCATCCGGGTTGTTCGAAAAGTAAAAGGATGCAACAACAAGTCTTCGGTCCCCAGCCCAGTCTTGGAAGGCTGTAGTAGTTCGAGGATCGTCGTCGAGAAAGCGCATTAAGGAGCTTTTTCCTGTGCCAATCCTCCCACTGACCCAATAGAGCCCTTGAATACTTCTCATCCACTCCAGAAATGTGTTGTTTGATGACTCTGCTGTCTCTTGCCCTGTGAAAATCCGCTCAAAGGCCTTTGTATGGGCCACCGTGATGGCGTCATGGCGATGAGGTATGGCATTGAACCATAGACGATTTTTGAGTTCTCTGAGCACGTTTTCGCGGCCTTGTGGGGCTATAACTCGTCGGTCTTTGGATATCAAAAGCCCCTGGATCCCTTCTTGAATCTCGCCTTGCTGTTGTAGTACAAGCTGAAGTTGAGATTTGACAGGGTCTTAGCCTCCAGGCTAGGCATTCACCATGTTTTGGACATTTTGGCCCAGTTTCTCTTACGTCTTGGATCGTTGAACGTCTTCTACATCGACCCTCTGCTTGATGGAAATGACAATTTGAAACTGGAGCTCGTTTCGCAGAGTCTTGGGTTTTTCCTTGAGTGCATCGACATCTGTGCGCTGACCGTTCCAGAGGGAATTAACAATGACATCCTTGAAGCGGGTATATCCTTTTGAGCCTTCGGACACTTTGCACTTTTCTAATCGAGAGGCTATGTCTTGGACAGTAGTGATAGACTCTTTAGTAATCTCGTCGATCCCAGCCTTGCTCGAGTTAGCCTTGGTTCATGTTACTTTTGATCTGGAAAGACAAACCGATTCCTGCAACTGTGTGTTTACAGACGGCACAAGATTCACTTCCTCACATTGTTTTCGTAGAATTTCAGCCTTTCTGGTGCAATCGGCAGTGGTGAAAGTTGATCTCGTCTTTCGGATTTGAGCGGTGGTATCCCAAAGCTGGAGAGTGAAGCCAACAACTTGGATGATACCAGCAGCAAGCCCGAAGGCCGCTGCAGCCTCAGCCGCTGACATGGGACTGTGAGTCTAGCTTTGGAAGTTGAATTCGGGAGGTAAAGGGTGATGAATGAGGGAAGAAGCTGACGACTAAATTGAGGGGGCTGACAATGACTTGGCATTGTTAGCTTTACAGCCTGATCTCAATGCATTCACCGCAACAAACTGCCCAATAAACGATGATGCAGGGAGAACCAATCAGTTACTCAAGATGAAGATAACCAGATCGACGCTAGTCAGAAAAAAGGATCTGTAGAAATAGTAACAGTGATATCTAGATAAAGTCCTTTCTCTCAAAGGCAAGCTTTCTGCTATAGCAAAGAACAGCTTATAGTCCACAATTGCTCACGCAAGGACGATGGTATTAGTGTTCAACAAACTCCATACTCCAATATCTGTCTATGTTCTCCGAGCACTCCCAACATTCCCATCTTCTCCAGCAGGTAGCTCATGCGTAAACTGTCCACTTGTGGTATCCCCAAGTTCCCATGGCCCTTGTTGAGCAACATTGTCATTTGGCGCCTCGACCGGTGCATACTTCGCTTCCTCTAGTCCTGCTCCTGTTGTGGCTTGAGCCTTGTTGGACTTCCTCCTTCTCCAGAACATGAACCCAGCACCGGCTAGTAGAAGTGCTCCTGCGACAGCACCAACTGCCACTCCCGCAGTCGCACCACTTGACAGTCCTGACGAGGGCTCGCTTGACTCTGAAGAGGTAGCAGTGGTGGCCGTGTCGGTGGTTGTCTCGGTCGCTTGTGTCGATTTTGTCGGTTCGCTCGTACTCGTCGTTTCGGCTGTCGTCACGGAGGTCGTCGACGATGAGGGATCAGTGATGTTAAAATCATGGCTTGCGAACAGCGATGACGTTTTGCCACTTTCGAAAACCCAGAAACTGAAAACATTTGTTTTGGAAGGATCGATGTTCTGGTACGAGACGATCCATTCGTAATCTTTGGACTTGCTGTTTGCTGCGCAGGTCATGTCAGCTAATATGGACAGACGGGAGTGGTGGTTGTGTCACCAACTTTGAAGAGCGTAGCTTTCACCGGTATCTTTTTGCCACATGGTAAGACTCGTGAATTCAACATCCGTCTCCCAGGCAATCTTCAATTTTTGTCCTATCTTATAGACGGGATTGGCGATCTCTGAACGATCGGATGGAGGGTTGACGAATCCATCTGAGAGAACTGTCTGTCCAAGAGAGAGAAAGGCCAAGATAGCAAATAAGCGTTGAATTGCCATCTTTTGTTCAGCTCAGCAGCTTTGGTGATGGCTGCTATAGCGATGAAAGTGGGAACACGAGGGAAGCACGCGACACCAGGTGCATCGGAGATAAATACCCTTATCCTTACAGGATTCGCATCCTGGCAAGTAAGATGGGCTAGTTAAATCAGAGGGGTTTAAGGCTATGTCAGCCTGCAGATAATTCTAATTAAGGACCAAAGATGAGCCTTGCCATTACCTACTAAGTCTCTAGACTCGGCCCTCAGCGGAACCTACGGATCCATTAAGTGGTAGGGCTGTGCCTGTTACTCACAGCCAATGCTCGTCATGCCATCGTAAACAGTGGTCCATCCAGCCTCGGCATTATTCAACGTGATAGGTGCCCAAAGCCAAGATATCTTGAGCCAGGAGCCGGGCTCTCCAGGTTTCTATTCTCACAGCACGTTTGCTTATTTGTGTGATGCAGCCATACAACACTGCCCCTGCAAAGCCCCGAGGTTAACCAGTCAACGCCTTGAGGCTTCCATGAAATAGTCCGATCAGCTTCAGACCCGCTTCCTTCAGAGCCTCAGCCCCAGTTCAAGGGTGGAGGATCATCATCCCTGCAAGCGACATTGCGAAGGGCCAACCAGCTGGGACAAAACGAAACAATAGTCAGATTTGATACTCAAAGCAGTTCACAGTCAAATCCAAACAGGTTATCAGAAGTCATCATATCCAGGTTTATAAACGACTCATCCCCCATCACGCCATGCTGTAAGCCAGACTGACGGCCGTCAGATTCAGTGAATGGCAGATTATCGTTGGTGCTTGTATAAGACGGGGCGATAAAACTGTTCATGATCTGAATGATGTCGAAATCTGATAATGCAACATCAGGATTGTTCTGAAAATCGTTGGGCAGATTCATATTAAAGTCAGGCGTAGGCTGCTGAAGTCCTTGACCTTGCGCGTGAGGTTCTTGGAGAATTCCAAGCTCGATGCCAGCTCGCTCCTCCTGACAGCTCCTGGAGTCTAGCGCTGTGAACTCGCCGACATCGACATTGAGACGGTTCATGACGTGGAGTAAAGTTTTCATCGTCCGCTTTGGAGCATGAGACTCGGTCTGCTCCACTGACAACGCCTCAAGGCAGTTTCGTAAACACACGTGGGCTTGCGAGCCCTGGCTTTTCTGAGCTGCCATGCGCAGGTGTATCGATGCACTCACGTATATAGCATACGAAATAAAATACGGAACGGTTTTGAGGCAGAAGTTTTGCTTGTAGAGTTGAAGGATCTGATGAATTTCCTGGGCTGCAGATGCGCAGTTGGAAAAGGACTCAGGTGCTGCAGTTGCTGAGATCGATGCGAGATGCCCTTCTGACAGAAAGGGTCGGAATACCAATATGATCAACGAGTGGTACATAGCCCTGATGTGATTAGTTTTTGTCTTGAAGCTAGGTCAAAGAATAAAGCTCACAGTAGAGATAAAAAATGTGGTAGTACAGTTGAGCCGGTTTGATCGTTCATGTGAATTTGTAAGTGTATGGGGAGCCTGTTTTTCCAGGATAGAAGACGATTATGCAGTAGACGTGCAGTTGTCCACAAGTCCTTTGCGGACTTGGTCGAGCTCTTCTCTGCGTATAGGCCGCAGAGAATTTGATCCATAATAATACTTAACTTACATAACTGCCCAAACGTGGACACACTATATGTCGGACATCCCAGTTGTGTTGGACGCTCTGAAAATGTGCGGCTATGGAAGTCCTCGAGCTCTTCATACTCGTCAAGGAATGAGATTGGAACACGGTTATCATCTTCGCGTAGTCTGGTCGGACGACCTTGGTAGATGGATTGAACTTTGTCCAAGGCTGTAAATGTTAGCTCTGTCACTATTTCTGGTTTTGAAGAACTTACCAAATGCTGCCCAGAATACGCGACGTTCAATCTCTACAACCTCAGTCGTGGGCTTTTTGGAGGATCTTCGTAGATGTCCATCAATATGCAGACCAAGATCGACTACCATGCTAATTGCAATACCCAAGTAGTGCCACGATAGACTCCTCTCGTCGCACCATGAGAACAAGGCATCCGAAACTACTAAAAGCGCCTGAACGGTAGTAATTTCACTGTTGAACAAGATCTGAGAGCCAGAGGCATGCAAGATCTCTTCGAATTTGGCGCGGAAAGGACGGTCAGTAGAGTTTATATCGGCACCGTCGCTTCGAACAACAGCGTGTCTTGTATACTTGGAACCTGCGAATAGTATAGCATTGAGGAGCAGTTGTGAAAAGTAGGGGCCATGGCAGGCCATGTCTCTCATGAAGGCTGGACGATAGACAATCGAGCCTATGTAAAGTTGGCGATTCCAATAGTTAGCAAGTAGTTCCATGCCGATATTGGTATCTATTCCTCCAAAATCGAGCTTTCTTGCTTTCAGATTGACCTTCTCAAGCTGCCCTGTTATGTTTATCAGAGTCTGTTTTCACTCAATATTGCTGAATAAGAAGATAATACTTTGCCTAGTTGTCCCTGCTAGCAGCTGATCCTTTACAAAGGAATCATGAGTGTCAGGACTATCCTGTCCAGAGTTTCTGGCTTCTATTGGCTCGAAAGTTCCGCTTGAAGGCCCGTGGAAGTCATCATTCTCAGGTTGTCCACTGGCTGTTGCAGTATGGAACAAAGGAGCTCTGTCGTCGAGAGGCGATTGCATACACTCGCTTGTTTGAGTGAATCTGGGAGTTGAGCTATCGATGCTTCGAGTCACGGCTGGTCCATCCAAAGGTTGTTGATCATTGTCGGATACTGAAGTTTGTGACCGCAGCAATTGTTGGAGATGGGCATTCTCCTCTTCAAGTTTGCGTATGCGAGCATTTGATGGTCTTGGGGTTTAGTTAGCTAGTATATACGTATCTTCCAACAGTCATTTACCTCGGCTGTATGGTTCTTCTAGTATATGTACATTCCACGGCACGACCTTGACAGTTGTCACATTTGGGTTTTGCATTATCACAACCCAACTACCACGGATCAGCCACGCTTCTATACTTCATATGTAGACAACCAGACCTTTCTCTTTCTGCAAAAGTCGCAGGCATTAGACACCCGTTGAGGTCGACGAAAGGACGTCGACATGGTCAAGGCGGATGTGATGGATGGATGTTGATGCGCCAGCAGGAAACGGATCACCATGATCCGCTCGGGAAATATGCTCCCGCGATACTATTTCTTGCGATGACATAAGCGAACAACCCAACCTCCACTTCTTATTTTAGTAACCAAGTATAAACAATAGCACTTTTGTCAGTCCAACTATTCACATCAACTCCAACTCATGCTGATATAAACACACTTCATCAGGAAAGATCAGCATTATATCATGTCGTGATCGCCCGAGAATTCTCAGATAAAAACTGGTCCAACTTAGAGAGGCCAAAAAAGTCGTTGTCGCGGTTAGCATGTCGTGCATCTTCAATGGCCCAGCCTGGCGTTCCGCGCTTGACAAGCTCTTCTCCTTCTTTCCTGCATGAATCAAAGTCGATGATGACAGGGTTGCCATCGGTATCCATCATGATGTTACGCGGATTAATATCGTTATGAATGAAACCAAGGCTATGCAGGTGAAGGATGCCGTCCCTAATACCCTGAAGGCAAATCTTCGTATCCAATGACGTCTCAAGTTTCACGCGTTCCTGAAGAGTCATGACATATTTCTCGAAGCAAAGACCACGAATCTTGTCGTTAATCTCCAGACATCCCAGATATTTGGCGATACTCGGGTGTGGATTCTTCCGTAGAACTTCGCAGACCTCGGCTTCATGCAGAAGCTGCACGCGAATGGTGTTGTGGTTTGAACCTGTGCCGTAATCCAGGAGACTTAGTCGCTTCACATAACAACCAATCGACAGATGCTCCTCAACGCGGGTGAGAGATGAGATATATTGTGGCCAAATATTCTCAGCCCGAATTTGAACGGCGTTCAACTCGCGAGTGTCTATTGCGGAAGAGAAGGGTACCCTTTTGTCGAGTTTAGCATAGAAGTAGTCCCCTGTGTGGGATTTGAGGATTAACTTTATGTGGTCGAAGACATAATCGTCATCCTTTTCAATGAACGTTTCGGCCCGTTCGCAGATTTCCATGGCCGCGGTCTTGCAAATAGCATATTTTAGGAAGTAAGATGATGAGGCTGTTGTTCAAGGAGCATTGGGCGGGTGAGATAGGGTAGACATACTAGGCAGGCGGTCGCAGGTGGCAGCATATCCTGATTACAACTTGTCACGAGTGACACCAACACCCTACAGTTTCCGCACAGGCAGAAATTGAGGAACTCGGGGCTGAGTTAGCGGAAGAGTCGGGGAGAGGAGCACCGGCCACTTTTATGTATCAGCCACCGGAGCCATCCATATCATCACTGACTTGTTCTAAACTTCTCATCTCTGTGAGTAGTTGCTGTGCTCCGTAGCAATTCCGTATGTGGCCAGTCTACTCCGGAGTCTGTCAAGTATGGTACGCGGATACTCGCTACACCAGCAAACGGATCGGTTCTCGTGTTGGCCTTATGTGGTAGTTTTGACATATCACAACCTGGTGGTTCCAAGGGAGCTTCGTGGTACTGCTTGAAGACATGAAATCTATTCAAAGTCGCGGAAGCAGCTCCAGGACCGGGATGTCGTAGGAATTCAGCCAATCTCTCTGGGGAGCCATGTATATCAATACCCAGCTGTTTAGCGTGTTTCACGCAGACAAGCTGGTGGGCTTTGCGATACTGTTTTTCCAATGTCCTTACGGAGTAAGTTCCTGGGATGCTACGCATGCTCCGAATCCTCCGAAGTTGGTGTTGGGTCAAGCCAAAGCACTTTTTGGCTGTTGCTGAAGTTATCACCCATAGGCCACGGTTCTCGAAAAGGCATTCAAAGCACACTCTTTCGCACGTTGGCAGATGCAAAAACGCACCAAAGTCGAAGCAAAAGGCACATAGGTCTGATTGAAGGGTACGAAGAACTTTGGTGGCAGGGTGGAGGCTGATTAGATCGGTCTTGGTTAACGCTGTTAGCACTTTCGGCGCGTGCTGCATAACATGTCGATAACTTGGGAGAGCTTCTACAACTATCTTGCCACGAAAGCAGACACGTGAGAGTCGGGAAAGCGACTGGAAATCGAGGAGACCAAGAGTGAGTAGAAGCAGCTCTGCAGGTAGCTTGTCAAGCAGACCTAGAGATAAAACGGGGGGTTCTCGGCAAAGTGGTGATGGGGTCGCTGGCGGGACGACTTGGATTATTCTACCGAGATTAAGCTCGGAATCATGTGTGAGCCTCGATAGTAAATAATGGGATAGGTTTCTTTCAGCCGCCATGATGGTGCAATAGAGTCAGACGGGCATGGATGGTGAGAGAGTATAGTGTTTAAGACGCGCCTCGACGCGTGTTTATCTCATTATGTAATCGAGCCTCTGGCGGCTTCGGGCCGCTTAGCAATCTTAGCGGCCGTAGTTGTTGCTTAGCCGGGGTCATTTTATATATAAATCCTCCATGCACTTATAAGATAAGGAGAATCAATCTCATTAAAACAATCACAATAGTGCATAATTAAAAAAACTATTCAAGTCCCCTTAACCTGCAAGCTTAAGAATGCCCCTTCTTTTTCCCCCATCATCCAGTCTAACACATTCAAGCTCCCAAATCAATTCAAGCAAGACTGCCCAACCTGCCAACCTTTCATCGCCCACACACTAAACGCACGAGGTCAGGATAGTGCTATTACCTTCGGCTGTGATGTCCTCCGTCTGCCTTGCCTTTTCGTACTTGATTAAACACCCTAGTCGGACGAAGGGAAATGCTTAATATGCTTTTCAAAAAGTATGGGGGTGGCGTCGGGCTCCTCGGTACCTTGAAGCTTCTGGATTAACCGTTGTGTACCATAGCAGCATTTCATGTGGTGGACATAATCTTCCGGGGAGTATAATTTAGTTGACCGTTCAGCGAAAAGAAGATTTGCGTCCGGAGACCCTGGCGGGTGAGGTTGACACAAATGTGTCGTGACATCTTCAGACATACGATTACCGCGATACCAATCAAACGTGACTTGGCAGCCCCGGCAAAGATGCCCCTAATAGGCACCAGATGTCGTTAGGTGCGGTATACGGACACTTGCCACGCCAGCGAACTTGTCACCTGGAAAATCCAGAAGCGGACCTCTCAGAGGGATATGAAGCTTCGAGAGATTGCTGCCTGGGGGCTCCAACGGAACGTCGTAGTACCGTGTGAAATGCCCCATTTCTTCATATAGGTCCTGAAGCGAGGAGTAAGTCAGACGCAGGGACAGGGACGATGCCTCCAGGATCGCCTCCTCAGCAGACCCGTATATCTCGATGGACAGCCTCTTGACATGTGTCACACTGTACAAGCGCTGAGTCTCTGTGTGGTGCTTTGCCATGGTGCCGACATAGTAGCTTCCAGGAATGAGAAGCATGCTGGGGACCTTCTCAAGTTGGGCTTTGTCCAAGCCGAAACACGTAAGAGCATCATCTGCCGTCATGACCCATAGGCCATAGTTCATACACAGGCACTCCGAACAAACTCTTGCAAGGGTGGGAATGTGTAAATAGCCTCCAAAGCCAAAGCAAGATTCGCAACGATCTTTTCGAAAGATCAAGAATGTCGAATACCAGTTCCAAAGGCAACGCTCCGAGTTTGCCCACAGTTGAGGAAGCTTTGCCAGTAAATCTAAACCTTCTGGCAGCATTTACTTTGATCATCCCGTCATGATCACGGCCGGTTGCCTCGATGGTGAGGTTCGCGAAGAGATTCCCCATGCAAGCCCGGTTTGTGACTCCTTTGGAATTACGGGCTGCGGGTGCTGTTTCATACTGCGCAATAGATGAAGACATCTTGGCGATTCGAGTGAAGGAAGATATTAGATGGAGAAGAAAGTTGTTGTCTTGGGTGCGAAAAAATTGTGATGAGGGTGCTACTTAGGACAGATGGGTAGAGAAGCATCTTTTTATTTATCTTGAGGTAAATAACTAAGTTCAAGCAAGAATAAGGCAATAATATTCTACAGCGAGGGATTAATTGTCCTGAGAACTTGGAAAGAATAAAATTAAACTTGTAAAGTAAAGAGCTTTGCTTTTTGACGCGAGATAGAAGTATATATTTAAACCTCACTGCAAGCTAAATGCATATCGAAAAAGGGCCCAGCTCAAATAACCCATGGACTTACATCCCATAGCGAAATAAGTGCGGCATAATCCTTTTGTTAAAGCGAAGTACCCCAGTTTTCAAGAACAAATTTCTCATTAAGAGCATGATTATATGGTCGCAAAATCGACCACTGAACTGCCACCTTCTCCCGCCGCATCAGTGTCATCATCGACTTGGAACTTTTGCCCTCAAGCTCAATATGTATGGTGTGTGTATATCTGAGCTCAATCCTCCGAAACTCGTGATCTGATAGCTCAAAAATTCGGCAATGAACGATTGTCACGATCGGTTGGCTGCACAAGGATTAGATGGAAGGGTCAGTTATAAACCCCACGCCATATCCGATTTCACCAGTGAGGCTTTGTCGTACGAGTCTCTTATCAGTTTCTCTAGAAGCTTTGGCTACCCTAGTATAACTATACAGGTATGTCAAATGCAGAGATTACTGCGTTCGGTTAATGCTTCTGGGATGAAATAGATCTATCATTTCTCTCGCAATAGGTGACTAATAGGTCCGATATTAACGTTGAACATTCGCGTGAAAATCGTGTACGCCGGGTACTCGGATGCTGATGCTCCGTTCAAGTGGAGAGCATTTTACAGCCGAGCTGACCAATGCGTTTTGTATGAGGAATGGCTTTTGTAAGACGGATAATAATGCTCCGTTTTGTGACTTAGAAGACCCAAGCATATAAGCAGGAAAAACAAGTATATAGTAGCTCTATGTTCGATGTAAGCATTCATCAAATCAATTGCATCCTCATAAACTTACATTAACCTAGCCCAAGAACCTTTTCCGCAATCAACATGCCTATCCCGTGGAGTACGGAGTCAGTCTTTGACTCATACACCATTATTGAAGAGACGTGAGTATCGGTTCACCTTGATTTCATTCTTCGCTTACACTCACAAAGCTTCAAAACTGTCTCATCTCATAACATAAAGACAGCAATCCTTCTCCCCAAGAATCTCAAACCAGGTCCCTACCCGATCATCTACCACCTACACGGTGGTTTTCTCATCATGGGTCACGGCTTGTTTGCGCCTTTCTTCCCAAAATGGTTAGACAAACTGGCACTTGAACATTCTGCAATCATTGTTTCTCCCGATTATCGACTTTTGCCCTCGGCGAATGGCGTCGCTGATGTCCTCGAAGACGTAGGGGATGGTTGGCAATGGACAAAGACGCATCTACCCGAGATCTTGAAAGAGAAAGCGCCGGGTCATTCCTTGGACTTTTCAAAGACGTTATTGGCTGGCGGTTCTGCTGGGTAAGTTACTATTGAGCAACACATTAACACATAGCATTGGCTGATTCGAGATGTCAGTGGATACTGTGCAGTTCAACTTGCTCTCTCTCATCCTGATAGCTTTCGAGCTCTTGCTATTGTCTATCCTCTCCTTGACATCAAGGACAGAATTTACCTCGAAGGCCCACGCTCCGATGAACCCACCGTATTGCGCAACCCCATCGACGAAATTCCATCCAAACAAGACACTATTTCCTGGATCGAGAAGAAGCGTAAGGTGCCAGAGTCAAGGGACGGTTTCAGCAGAAGCCCTTTCGCCGCAGCAAGTGTTCAGCGCGGATTGTTTGCATCACACATCATTGATAACAAGAATTTCAACAAGACAGAGTTCTACCCTCTTGAACGGATCGAGGCCGGTGCCAGACTGCCTGCGAAGATGTAAGTGAGCATTTAAGTTGAAACATAACTCTGCTGACCAGGGTAGTTGGATTATGCATGGAGAAGAGGACTCGACGGTGCCAGCTCGTGGCTCTAGCAAGTTCACGGACGTCGTGTCGAAGAGACTTCCGGAGATCAGTTTCAGATACGACGTGGTTCCTGGCGAGGATCATGGATTTGAGTTTGACGAGAAGAGGTGGGAGTCGTTTGCAGATGAGGCACTTGATTTCGTGAGGGATGGATGGCTGATTGAGGGTTAAGTTGGTGGCTGATGAATTTCTTTGAAAAAGGATTATTTCCACATGACTATTAGACTGTAGAGTCTTAGACAAACACGCATACAGGTTTTACTTAGCTGGAATATGATAGAATGTTGCGACTGCCTTCTGCTTCAGTGCCACTTCATCCGATCTGGTATACGGTAAATGCTCCAGGATATCTCGGCATTCTTAACAGGTCGTGAGTAAGGCATCCTATTATTATGCGGGCTTGGGCAGCATCAGCTCCTAAAGGAAACTTTTTAAAGTAGGATTGAGTATCGTTACTTTTGCGGTGGCTTATTGACTGGGCTCCCCTTATCCTCCTTGGGCACATTCGCGTTTGAGGTACGATGCTTATTACTGTCCTTGCTTTCAATGATAAGGATTCTATAATAACAAGGAACAGTGACATTTGAGACATGGACCTTGCGGGATTCACAGACCAAGGGCCGAACTCCCAGCCCGTACTGGTAGTTTTCCGACTAAGAGCGGCTAACAACTTCGGGAATCTCGGAGTCATTAAAGAATGCAAAGGTGCAATACGATTATTTTAAAAGAGTTTTTGCCCTGCAATTAAACATTGTCAATCCTGGTCAACTATATTTTTTGCCCAACTATAACATCCCGGTAATAAGAGAATCCCGGTGTCGTTCTTTCTTCTTCTTGTTGTTGTTTTCTTTTCATTTTTCCTTTTCTTCTTTCATTCCGGACAACTAGGAACAGTTGCCATAAAGTACGGTGAGACATTCCAATACGCTAAGACATGTCCTTTTGTCAACTACCGACTCGCGGGCTATGGACGTGACCAGACCATTTCACCGCGAGGGCCGGATTATAAAGCAGTAAAAAAGGTAGAGGGTTACAACGGGTGGGCTGCCCGGCAGATCCTCTTCCTCGACGAGCCCCGATCAGATAAGGCTATTGTATCCCGTGAACCTTGTCCAACGTTTTGTATGGTGGTTTCACAGATAGGTGAAAAGTGGACTAACGCACGAGCAGAAAAAGTCCCTGTCGTTGGAAGTAACCCTACTAGCCCAATCAGAGGGTCTAGAGGCACCACTGCCGTGTCACGATGGTAGTTCTTGGACGGTTTCAACGGCTTGTGCAGCGTAGATCAGTTGGACGAGTTTTCCTCTTATCGCCGGTGACTTGGCAACGTGCCCCCTCTCGACGCCTCCTGGTAAAGCCTCAGTCGGGCTGCATTTAGAGGTTAGCGCCGTCGATCGCACGCGTGCAAGTGCGGAGGGCTCACACGTCATGGACGGCGTGGCTTGAGGAAAACCACGCATTGGTTCCAAGCTAGATCCCTGCTCGGCTGGTACCCGCTCCTAGAACTTGGCATCGACGGATGATTCTATCACGTCTTGTATGCGCTCCACCCTGATTCGCGCCTTGTCATTGTTCTGCGATATAGATATAAACCGTTGCGAGATCCCGCATTTCGAAGTGTTTCCCTTCCGAAGAATCATATCCCCATCAGAGTTTCGGCCGCAAAACTCAAGGCCCTCAACGCGTGCTGTCCCCGACGCACCACTGCATTCACCTCTTCCCCTCTTCCCCTCTCCAAGAGTCTCGTACAACCATGAGATTCCAATCCCCTCTCCTCGCAGCGGCCTCTGCCCTGTGGCTGGCCCTGTGTCCATCTGTCCTGGCCCAGAACCCATCATCCCAGGCCTCGGGCTCTTTATCCCTCAACAACAACCAGCCCGCCTTCACCTTTGACTACTCAACAAACAGCCCCAACGACGCCAACTGGATTGGTCTCTACTACAGCGCCGGCGGTGGCCCTGTTGATCAGAAGAAGGGCTCATCAAACTCCATCGTCTGGAAGAACGCACCTAACGCACAGGGCTCTGTCCAGCTGTCCAGCGACAACCTCGAGCCTGGAAATTACACGGCTTTCTTCCTTGCCAACGGCGGTTACACATGGCTTGCCGAGCCCCTCCAGGTCATCAAGGCCCGTGAGTATGGCGGAGACTTGAGCTTTATTGTCTCTGACATCGAGCTCCCCAAGGCTCGTGTCGGTGATCGCTACTCGCACAGCATCAGGGGTCTTGTCCGTGGCGGCGACAGCGGCGTGAGCTTCTCCAAGGAGGGCAATGGCGCCGACTGGATCAGAGTCAGCGAGGACGGTATCATCTCTGGAACTCCTGGCTCCAGCTCCGATGACGCTTCTGTCACTGTTCGCGCTACTAGTCCTGACTCTGCCACGTCGGGCGTCTTTACCATCAAGGTCGTCGGCTCTGGCTCTGACCTTCTGAGCCAGCTTAAGGTCATGTCCCTCAACATGTGGAACGGTGGTACCGGAGTCACAAACTACCACGACAAGCAGGTCCGCTTCCTTGCTTCAAGTGGCGTCGACGTTGTTGGTATCCAAGAGGATCAACAGGGCCGCCATGTGGCTCGTCTTGGCGACGCCCTCGGCTGGTACCACTGGTCCAGCGGGGGTGACGTTGGTGTCCTCAGCAAGTACCCAATCGTTGCAGACTACGGTGTCATCAGTGGACCTAGTCGCTCCGGTGGTGTCAAGATTGCTCTTGATGGCGAGAACCAGCAAATCAACTTCTTCGTTGCTCACCTGGGTTACACTCCCTATGGACCTTACGACACTTGCTTCTACCACATGTCCGTTGACCAGGTCATTCAACGGGAGGACCAGTCCGGTCGTACCCCTCAGATCAAGGCTACTCTGGCTGGCATGAAGAGCCAACTGGACCAGGCTGACGATGTTCCTGTTTTCCTTGTTGGCGACTTCAACGCACCCTCTCATCTTGACTACGTTGATGGTCTCAAGGAGAAGAACTGCGGTTACTCAGGCATCCAATGGCCTACTTCCGTTCTCCCTAAGCAGGCTGGTCTTATCGACTCTTTCCGAGTTGCTAACCCTGACCCCGTTGCCAACCAGGGCATCACCTGGTCACCCATCTACATTTATAACACCGGGGAGCGCAAGCCTGAGCCCCTCGACAGAATTGACTTTGTTCTCCACAAGGGCAAGGGCCTCAAGGTTACTGACTCCAAGACGGTCGTTACTGGCGATCCCAAGCCTGAGCCCTACCACAAGAACAATGAGTGGTTCTCTGACCACAGAGCTGTTCTGACAACCTATGAGCTGTGAGGGTAGAAACTGGGTGGTATACAACTGCCTACTTGTATATAGAGTCACTTATAGATGATGTCACGACTAAACAAGAAACGAATAACCTTTTTGTCTTACCAAAAGGCGCCGTGTCCATTGTGATAACCTGTTGCTCCTACTGTCGTTTGACCTATATCATCCTATACAAAATCAGTCCTGCATTTGTAAAATGTACTGGGTTTATGACTAGTGAATGAATATGTAACACCTGTACTATAGTCTGGAATCTTACTGTTAAATGTCCTTAACTTCTGAAACTAAACATCCAGATAGTTCTACTGTATATCGACTACATCAAATCCGGGAATCCTTCTTCTCGAAAAAGAGCCATTTTCAATCTGAATACTTGGTCAGTATGCAAAGTGGAAACGAGGCGTGCTCCCCTAATAACACTTATCTCCTTTCTTTGACTGTCACTGCTTCCTCGCACCCAAAAGCGACGTGCTTAGCACCACTCCCGATACGCCCTGCATCCTCGGCACTCTTCTCAAGCAGCCCGAATTGAAGCTTTACCTTGTCGATACTCTTATCACTTGAAACAGATCCCAGAGATTTGGCGTGCTTGATAGTCATGAGATCCAAATCGGGGTTCCGTGTTGCGTACATGAGACTCAAGAATGACATGCTGTGAACCACGCCGTTGGAGTAAAGGGCAAAGAATCCAATTGTAATACATAAAATGCTTCTGAAGGCGGCAAGGACATATGATATTACAAGGTTACGGGGAGAATAGATGTACACGGCCTGCGTGGTAGATACTTTTACTGAGATATTTGAGCCTCTACGGGTCCTATTTCTTTTTGTTAACTGCGGGACATTTTCATGTGCGGTTATACTATTGAATAAGAAACGAACAGCATGAAGTACATACGTTAATGCGTCCACGGTCAAGAGGCTAATGGTAATGTTGTTGGCTAAATCCTTGATAGCACGAGCTAGCGACCCATTGCGACAAAGCCACGTTTCTTGTGGAAAGAAGGATTTATTAAGCCTTTCCGAAATGTAGACATTTGACTTCATCCAGTAGTTGTTGGTAAACTCCGGACAAGCTGATAGGCCGGTCGAAAGAACAGAGCTGGTGGTTTCGTATCTAGCAGTAATGTTTCCAGTCAATGCGGCTTTAAAGGCTCTGAATGCGGACCAATACGCTTCTGAGCGAACTCCCATAGGGGTTTCATCCGCAATTTCCTCTGGTGAGTAATAGCAGTGTGGTAGACGCTTGGTTGAGAGTTGATATAATAATATTTGACCACAAAGCTGGCATTCACTGGTGTACGGACAAGACTATGGTCCAAAGTCTGCACCCAGAGCTGTTGAGGCCGGTTAAAGTTCCATTCACCCAAGTCAGCCAAACAGTTACCAGGTACACGAGGCTGAAAAGTTGTTGGGGTAAAGGCGGTAAAGATTAGAAGAGTGTCATGATGACGGATGTATTCGTCAGACTTCGAAGGCATAGCCTCACGCTTCCCCACCGACATTATCGACTTGTTGAAGAAGGAATGAGCCAAGTGCGCAAAAGCCTTTGTCTCATTATGAATAGGCTGACGGCACTTCACTGAAGGCCCTTGAAAACTAAAGTAGAATGTTGCGTTGGGTGGAGGTGCAGACGGGGCCAGGATAGAGCTTGCACGAGCCACACGTAACGCATGTGTTCGCGCAAGGGAGTCTGGTTCTAGAGTGTGGCTGAAGATAGTCTCATCCGGTATTGGTATAACAACGTAAACCAACCAATCGGCGGTCCAGTTGAACGATGACATGTACATGTACCTATCGGACGGTATATCACCAAAGCCAACGGAGAGTGTCGCGGGAGGTGTAGCAGTAGCCAGACGGAGGCACCTATACTACATTATTTACAACAAAGAATACCGGATTGTCTCACGGTAACCTACCCAAGACTCTATCACATCTGATTAAGCGTTGGCAGCTGGGTTGACATATGGGTGATGGGTTGCAGCCATCAAGTCTAGTTGTCCCAAATCTTGATACGTTCTGGTTTGCTCAGCAATCATATGACATTTTGACAGTGATACGTCAGACATCAAGACATAGCCGCGAGAAACTTTAGACATTGACACTAATGATGCTACCTATCCTTGTAAGAGTACATAACCTGACCCTATCCGCAGCGACTGTTTATCATGTCTCATAACATACGTATCCCATCTGTCCCGTCCAAAAAGATGGTTGAGCCTAGGCAAATGCGCCAACGACAGACATTCCAAACGCTTTGAAGGTTAGTAACAGTACAAAGACGAAGGGATTAGATGTGCATACCTCCAAGAAAGACCCAGGCAAACGCGGCAATCTTGTCCTTCTTACCCATGGCTAACTGCGCTTCCTCGGAGAGGAAATCCTCCACCATGAGATTGACCAAGGCGGCGTAGATTAACAGACCCGATGATCTAAGTCGAGTTAGTAGAGAAAAGAGAACTTTCTGGCTGGCACTTACATCGAGTTGAAGACTCCAACCATGATCAGGCCAAGCTCGCTCTCAGGATCATACGAGTTTCGGGTCGCAATACCGATGGCCTGTCCGATAGGAGCAGTAGTTCCAAACGCTAGAACCAGGAGCCATGGACGAAGGCTGCCTTTAGGATAAGGTACAGCTGCGATTCGTGATCCCAAGCCAAGACCCTCGAACATCTGGTGGAACATGATGGCGACCAATAAGACCACCAGACCATCAGTAGTCATGGCAATCGTCATGCCTACAAAGACTGAGTGAAACAGAATACCACCTTCGAGAAGGGTGATATCGGTCGACATCTTCTTGTAGACAAGTGGATCGATGGCCTGTTGTTTTTCCTCATCAAAGTACGTTTCGCTGACCACGGGCGAAGTCTTGAGGTCAATTGTGGTAAGAGGTGTGTTCGCGATCCGGTTTTGCTGGATCATGTCCAGCATCTCAGAACGTTGGCGGATATACTGTTCGTAAAAGACGACGAACCATGCCGGCATAGACGATTGACTATCGCGCTCGAAGCCATGTTGTCCGTTGTTTTTCTCGTACAGTTCGTGGGCCATGGCCTTCTCGTCCGCGATGGCATCGTAAAGTTCTGATCCATCGGAGTCACTTCGCGAGTGCGATGAGAAGCCAGTATCAGGGAATGGTCGTGGAGGACGAGGCGGAGCCTGAACTGTGACCTGAGCTCCGGTTGGACCACCGTGTGAATGGCCGCCAGTCTTGGCATTCAGGTATAGTTCAACGACGAAGAGGAGAAACATGGAAACCATCATAATAACTCCAGGCATGGCAGGATAGATGTCGGTGAATAGCTCCGGCAGACATGGATCAGTGAGACTGCCAAAAGCAGTTGGGAGAAGCTACAGCAAAATCAAATCTCGTTAGTCGTTGACTCTTTGCAAGTTCATTCATCAGCTTGCGCCAAGAACTTACATGAACGAATGCAGTAGCCACCAAAACTCCTGTACCAAAATGCTTGCATGCAAAAAAGACCGTCGGGGGCATCTTCAGCCATTTCAATCTCTTGGCAGCAACGGGAAACCCGGCGCCTGTGATACGATCAGTTAGGCGAGGTCCCGTAAGCCCCAGCGCGAGTGCAACTTACCAAGACAGGAAACAAATAACACGGAAACTGCAGGACGCGTTAGTAGTTTGTCAGAGAAGGACCCGTCTTGACTTACAAAGACCTGCAACGTGCAGACCCAGGTTGTACTCCTCAGAACCACCCCCTTGGCCCCCACATTGCGGTCTCGCTGACTCCATAGTTGTGGTGGGAAGACTAGGAATTAATATCCTCGAATTGTGACGAGTACAAAGCAGAAAAGTGCATAAAGGGATCCAGTCCCAATGACACTTAGAAACAAAAGGAAAGTGAAAAGAACTCGAAAGAACTCCACGAACAAATGAAACTTGACAAATGACACGAGTGAAAAACGCCCAGGTACCAGCCTAGGTGAAGCGAAGGGAGAGAGATCTGGTGAGAGTACCCCATATCTAAATACTCTTGGCTCTATAGCAAAATGTGGAGGTCGTTATAATAAACTATTTTAAGTTGAGTGAGTGACTCGCGACGATACAAAACGAGTAACGCATCAGGCAGCGAGGGGGTTTCAGAAGTTTCTTAACCGATATAGACTTTGCGTTTCAACTCAATGTCACCCAAGATCCATACTAATTGCCGTTCTCGGATGTGTATGGGAGATCTTCCCGAGCTGAGACCGTTTCAAGTAAATTCCGATTGGCGTAGCAAACGTCTCACAAGCTTAAAAAGATCTACACGGGCCTTAGTCCCCTGTTTGAAGAGCCAGGCTTGCTACGGCAGCTGGTAGATCTGCTGTCACAGAGTCTAATTTATATTCATGCCGCGTCATTTTTCGGAAACGTTTTCAGGTTTGATGCCTAGTCCGGAAGCTGAGGGCTCCGGCATGGACCTTTTTGTCACGTCTCAGACCCTTGATGATTGACCTTTTGGTTTCGGCAGTGGCTATAGTTAAAAGATGCTTATTTATTCCTTACGTATTCGAGGTTACATAGCTGCTTTGTTATCACATAAAGATTCGAAAGGCATTCAATCAGATATTCGAACTGCCGAAAATAGCTTCAACTCTGGAACGGGGTCCGCATTTTCCAGACACAACCTTCTGTGTTAGTTTTTTGATGCGAGTGCAATGTCTATGTTCGCACAAGAAACATTTCAGATTGATTAGATTATACGCTCCGTTACTATTATTGTCTATGGGGTCCTGGGCGGCACCATGCGCCAGTGTGTGGTCCCGTTTCTACTCCCAGCCTCCATCTTTTTCATCGTCCACTCCGCAGCATTTCACGGTATCGCCATCGCCAATCAATAGCACGAAATATTCCCTATAGTATTTCCCACGCTAGGAGCCAAGGGAAAAGATGATCCAATTCAGTAGAGTAAAAGAGGACGTGTGTTGCCCATATGTCGTATTCGTTCAGAAAATATGTTTTCGTGTCGACGATGGTAATCACCTACTGAAAAGAGATCACATGGTGCTTTGATCTCATGCTCAGGACATGGGCATCATTCGTGTATGGCATCTTATCAGAAGCATTACTGATATATTGACGTCAACGGGTGCGTTTGCCGAGGTACCTCTGGATTCTGTACGCGCCTTATCTATGAAAAAGAATATCTTGGGCCAATGAATCTTCACCACAGTATCTTAATACTCAAAATAAGCGCTGAGTTCCTAGGGTTATGTGGGTGCATGGCTGGTTGTTCAATTACCTTCCAATCAACTACCGCCATCATGGTTTTTGCCGCCCTTCGTGACCCGGAACTTATCACAACGCTATTTATAACCTGCGAGAGCTAGACGGTGATAGATTCGAGTGAATTATAAATACGTTGTAGATGGCCATTCGTTTTAGAAAAAGTCAAAAGTACCATTGGACAATACAAGTCACAGCGCATCATCGACTCCTAGCAAGCATGTCGATTGTGACCACGGGTTTGCTCTGCAAGCTATATGAGGAGGCGATCGATGACATTGAAAACAAGGCTCCAGCCTTCTGGCAGGTTGTTCTTCAGAGAGCCTTCCACGAGCTAGACATTTATTCGGTGACCGCCGAGTCTTTGCCTGACGAGTCATGTCCAGAAGCGGATTTGGTGGTCAAACGCTACGAAGAGAATAGCGGCATCACGCCCATTCTTCTCTCGATCGCGTGGAACCGTCGCAGAGGCAGTGTGCAGCAGATTGAAGACCAGGTACTTGAAGCAACTGAACGCTATATCCGGAAAGACAACCTAACGTGGATATGGGCCATGACCACCATCGGCATATCGTTCCGAATGTGGTTCATTCACTCCAATTCACTTCAACTGGTGTCTGCACATGGAAATGCTAAACCAGGCGACAAAACCCAGTATATAAATGCTGATTCGACAGCTTCGAGCGTTTTCCCCTATACCATCCAATGCATTAAAGATGGAGTTCCCCCCAGTCAGGCCCCAGTTGTTCCCATCCATTCTATGGACCTACCGAACCCAGACCAAGGCAGACAGAGCGCTTAAAGGAGTCTACATGCAAGTGATTGCAACACCTTTGAAAGTCGTAAACTGGTCTGTTTATGACACCATAGAAGCTGATCCGTCTGTATGTCGTGATGAGGGTGAAGGGGGCGGAGTTTAGTGTGTCAGGATAAAGATTGCAACCGCCCCTTTCTATCTACCCCGAGACAAATACCCTGGTGTTAACATCGGAGGGAAGAATGGATCTACCGAACATGAAACGTGGAAGGATCGAGGATGTCATGGAAAGAAGGTCTAGTTCCTCAATTGTACAACAAGCAGGCAACTTACTTCAGTGGTCAAGGGATTGACTAGCAATTGACTTGTTTACTCTGCGAACCCAAATAGCCATCTAATTCTCCAATACCACCAACAGAAACTCAGCTGAGTACTGTTGTGATAGAGAACGCTGCGCCGATATGAAGTCCACCATTCGAGTGTCTCAGCTTGCTCAACTTGAAACCAACGGCCTAATTTCTGCTCTACTGGTTCAACTGTCATAACAGCCGTCACATAAGTTTCGTATTGCTGTATCCTTTTACCACAAACATAGATCTTATCCGTCTCGCGGATCAACACAGGGCGCGCAGCCCAGTCCAAGCGGAACTGGCCTACGCATTCGCGATGGTCGTCTGTATAGTTTATAAGCATGCCTATTACAGGCCGATGCTTCGCGGCTCTATTAATGCAAGGGTGGATCTCAGTCACACCCACCATTGAACACGACGTCTATGTCCATGTCTCATTCCTTTGTGAGGAGGGGCAGTTAGACATAGACACCGGCACTTTTGGAAGCCCTTCGTCGATGCTGGCAGAGTCGTTTTTCTCAAAGGACATGAGCTCGACTTTGCGCAGGGCTGCTGAGAAATCAATATCGTTAAAGTAAACGCGACTTGGGCTGGGCGGCACTGTAGCGATTCGCTGGATGCTGATGCCTTCGTGTTCATATTGTCCAAACACAACTGCCCGTCCATAATTGGTAGTAAACTAACATCAATCAGATATTTGCCAGGGTTGAAAACATAACTATTACTTACAGTCATCCCGACTGTATTAATACGGTCGAACAAGTGCCCAGCCCGTCTGCAAATATCGGTAAGATACTCTCCTCGGTTCATGGGCATGTACATCCAGCAACCACTAGGGGAGTTTGCGTCTTCGAATAAGCTCGTGCCTGTCTCCAGATCCTCTGTATGAGTGAGGATAGTTCGGATCCTTGCGCCATCGGTCACCACGAAATATCCAATGGTGCCAGGTGCATTACAGTCGAAAGATCGCATCCTAAGTCCAGTTGGCACTTCTTTTAGTGTTTTCATAGTCAGGGTGTCGACAATTTTAGGAGGCCTGAAGACTGGAACCTCCCAGCCGATATGAGATGAAAGCTCTGATGGCTCTGTGTGTAGACCTTGGATATCGCGTATTTTGAGGCCCTGCTAGCTCGTTAGTTTGGTATACTGAGTGATTTTGTACAACTTACTGACATGTTTCTTTAAGGAGACAGCAGATTTCATAGCTTCATAAGGAATATGCTTCCACCAAGCACCTGGCACATTTGGTTGGCTGCGGCACCAGCCGTCACAACGTTCAGTTGGGACAAAGACTAATCTTCGGATTCCCAGATGATCTTGTGCCACAAATACTTCTTTGCTGGTTTTCTTCTCTTCTTGGGGAAACAGTTGGACCTGTTTGCTAGTGCTGCCTCGCGAGGTGTTTTGTAAGTCTTTCACGTAGTAGCGATCATCAATCTTAACAAACGATGCATATACAAATCGTGTCAGGTCGACTTCCGAGCTCTCAGTGTCTGTGCCGCCGTGAACCTGCTCCTGGGCTGTGATAGAAGCGCAATCTTCCAAGAGATGCGGCAGATATCCAACGACCATGTTCCATAATTCTGGTGGAAGCGGTCGTGGCCAGTCAAATGTCCGCTGCAGATTATTCAACAGTGTTTCGCGAATGTAGCATGTTCTCCGTTTCTTCTCGCTGCAAGATGGGTCAAACGAGTAATGCGTCGCATTGAGAAAGGGCAGTGTTATCTCATGGAAGCGGGACTCATAACAGCGATGGTGAAAACATATTGTAAGGCTGGTGCGGAAAGAGCACTCATTCAAGAGGGACATGTGCAGTTTGAAATCGGTCGTATAGTCGAAGTAAGTAGAATGACGCCGGAACGGAAAGGCGCAGGAGATACCGCCGTCGCCAACCGCTGAGCAACATTAGAAAGGTGACGCGTGTATAATGAGGTTATTCGTACCCGCAACAACTAGATCCTCGTCCTGTAATTCGAATTGGCATAGTCTGCAACGAGGCTGAGAGATGCAATAGTATGGAGTGAAAAGGGCCCTGGCGAGGGCCATGGTCGCTGTAGATACCCAATGCGAGAAAGGATGTTCAAAGCACGTGGGATGGTGAGAGGGGTACATGTTGGTTCAAGAGTACCTACTGTACCCTTGACTCTTCTGTGACTCGTAAAAACAATTAACCGAGAGTGATTTCCTCAAGCCCAGGTACAGTGATGTCTTCCGAGTAATACTCAGTTTAAGTGAGAACAAAAAATGAATCATATACGAAAGCTCTTGATTGACTCGAATAACAGCCTATATCTAAGACATCTATGCCTATCCGTCCGGTCTAGCCAAGTGTACAGTAACAATTATAAGTTATTTTAAGCTACTCCTCGAATCTCAATGGGTAATGTATAACTTGATAAAATAATAAACGCGTATTCTCAACGTATTTTATGTGAAAGCTTTAGTTTTTACGAATAATAGATTCACAAAACAATGTACAACTGCGGTCCCTCTTGTAATGTTAAAAGTTTCAGCGAACTCACAAGATACGTCAAAACACAATCCGGTATTAGCCAGAGACTAGACCATTACTATAAGACATACATATGAGCAGTGTCTAAAAGAATCCAGGCATCTATTCTACATCTTTCTCAGTCTTATACTCTGTTGTGCAAGTTCTGGGGGGTTCATCTTGCGATAAGGTGTAGAATACTTCAGCTCGCCATTGCGTCCCAGTCTTTGACTCACTTTTGAGTCAATGAAATGACACCACTCATCTATCGAGATCTCCTCCTTCTTTAAGCCAAGCTCTTCTAGGACCTCAGTGAAGAGTTTCATAGATGAGTAGTCTCCCGAAGGTACTTTCGTATCTCTCCCTCCCGCGGCAAGCGTTTCATTCCTGCCCACGAATTCTGGGCCCTTTGTCTTTGAGCTAGCAGTCATGATGTCGCTTGGCCACGTGTCATGTTGTTTATGTTCGTCACCTTTTGTTCCACTCAAAGCGTGACAACAGTCGAGAATCTGGACAACATCACACTTGGCGATGTTCAGCTCGTGTGTAATCTCAGTCCAGTCCACCATCTGGTCTTCTACTGCCTTTGCACTAGATTTAAAACATGAGCAAGGACTCTGCACATAGTTCTGCTTTTGGACCAGGGCTACTCACCATAACAGCATCTTCCTTCCATTCCTGATTGCGTGGCCATTATAGAGAACGATGAGAAGATCCTGCTCCTTGAGCTTCTTTAATCGCTTCTTGATTTCAGACTGAAGTACTTCGTTGGAGCTAGAATTATTTTCAAGCATGACAATATCCTCTGCCACGAAGTGGAAAAGCCTTTCCAAGACACCAGTTAGGGACTGGAGTTCCTCCACTGGATTCCAGTCTGAAATTCCATTCCATGTGATAGGCAATACAGTGACTGAAAGATATCTCTGCATCTCTCGGGGGAGGAAGTTGTGGCTGGTATCGATCTGACCTGACCATCTTTTGAAAGTTGGTACTTTCGGAGATGACCTCATTTCGTAAATCCTTGTCGACTTATGTATAGGTCCCATTGTAGATATCTGATGACGGAGTAATACTGTATCGAACTCTCGGTCACTTGACAAAACATTAATGCTCTCAGCTACGCTTTTCGTGAAAGATCCCGGAGGGCTGTTGTCGTTTTGAGGGGCGAGAAGAATGTGAAATCTCCCGGCTTCTCCAGGAGAGCTATGACCCGACAATAACGGATTGTCTTTATAGTTCATATTTATAGACCCGAAACCGCAGTCTAAAATGACAACAATGTCGCATGTGGCTGGGTCTAGAAGGCTTTTTCGAAGCAGGAGCCAATCTATCGGTTCATGTTGGTTGCCACAGATACTACAATAAGACAAAGCAAAAAGTTAAAGAGGTTAACCCTTAGAAGCAAGTATCAGGGTAAGTAACTACTTACGGTTTCCAATACGGCATTCCACCTTTCACCTTGCCGCCACCAAGGTAGTGGAGGATGAAAGGGTTTTTCTTTCCAACATGCCTTTTCAACATGCGACTGAGGCAGTCGGATAATTGCCCAGTGGCATTCTTCCGACCAAGCTGCAAGCCTCTGGGCGTGTAGCCATACTTGTCTCGCAGTAGGTTGCTTAGGTGAATCAACTGGGCGTCTAGAAAATCATTAGAGTCATCACGCCATGAAACAAGCAGTGCAGAAGCCCCTTGATAACTAGAGTCCATATTTCAACTCTACATACAGAAGTTGTTATGTTTGGATGTTTCGCTAGGCTGGGGAGTAACGACAAAGTCAAGAAAAGCTAACTGATATAAGGGCAGACTATCACTACCCTTGTGTACATGCTTGGCGAACAAAGCTTCCCCACATTCCATCAAGTTGCCTTGCAAGGCATATCCAGCATTTTACAATCGTATCGACCTCTTTCTCGGACTGTTAATGGCTAGGCATCCCGACCAAGCATGCAGGTAAGGTGAGGCTGAACGACGATTGCTCTGAGTGAAACTCTGGGGGTGCAAGATGACGTGTAAGCAACCTCCAAAGTATTTACGAATCAGACAAAGTAGCAGGAATGTGGTTGCCAATGTGTAAGATTATCAACGGATGTCGTCAATCACCAGCATCCAGTCAGTACATAAGCCTGGGCCGGTCAGGCAATGAACTCATACGGGTGGGAGGGTTGGAAATGTGAAAACACTGCATAAAATGCCCTGCTGACCTGTTTGGATGCAGCCAAACAGAAGGAAAGGGTGGCATGGCTTGTTGGCAGGTCCTTGTTGGCTACAGCTTACAATCACAAAGCACATACGATTGGTGCCCGCTCATATCTCTACTTCAAAGACCATGTGCATTGCAACTCCCTACGCCAATTTATGCGGCCCTGGGAATCTCCCAGAGGCTGTGTTGAATAACATGGTGTGGCTAGGTTGAGCATTCGAGACTTGGGGACTCGAGGCTCGGGGACTTGAGACCCCTTGCGGTCAACTGGGAGCCTCGAAAGTGACTTTTGGAAAAGGAACCTCGCTAATATAAAATATGCAGTGATCAAGCTGAGGCAGCATTTTTATTCATTAATCGCATTTCTCTCCACCTTTAATTGGTCAGCATAATTCTTTGTGTTCCCTATTAAACAATCTCGAGGCTAAGGGCTGTCCTGTTTCTCTTACCATCTACTACCAATCATACTGTGGGCAGATTGAACTTCCCCATGGCCACCCAAAAGCATGTTGTCAAAGTCGTTGGTTCTCTCAACTGGGACGTCATCACCTTTGTAAAGGAGCATAGAGACGACGATGGACACTACCAAGCCCAACGGCCTGGAAAACACTTACCTGGAGGGCATGGTGTAAACCAAGCGGTTGCAGTCTACCGTGCCAGCCGTTTGTCTAGTACTTCTGTGAACGGTTTCGAATCAAGACAGAGGCGATCCCCAGATAATGGGCAACTGTCTCCTTCAGCTGTCCAAGTCCATTTGATTGGAATGGTTGGAGATGGTCCCTATAACCAGGGCGAAGCGATCAAAAAGTTTCTGTCTAATGAGAAAATCCTCACTGAGGGCATCAAGACATACAAGGGGGCTGAAGCTGGCCTCGCCCAAGTCCTGATCGATCCGAAGGGAAGGTTTCATATTGAAACGACACCCAATGCAAATGAAAACCTGACTTGGAATGACGTTAAGGAAGGGCTCGAGCAAGAACCGACAGCAAGTCTTATCCTTGTCCAGCTGGAGATCCCATATGACGTCGTGTCAGAAACGATCAAGTATGCTGGAAGACACAACATTCCCGTGATCTTCAATGCGGCGCCAAATAACTATATTGGTGACAAACTCCGCAAAGACCAGGATATCTTCAAAGTCGATCACCTCATTCTGAATCACAAGTGTCTTGAGAATATCTTCTGTGCTGAAATGGAGAGGCACGGCATTTCCGATGATGACTTCTCTGTGACTCAAGTCCACGACCGCTACCTCTCTCATTGCAACCGCCTACATAAGCTTGGGGCAAATTGTGTTGTTGTGACACTAGGCCACCATGGCGTCTTGGCTTCTTATCTGGAACCTCCAGACAGGGAAGGGCAAAAGGGACAACGGTGTTTCTACTATCCTGCCAAGGCACATACGAGAAGCCCCGAAGACGAGACGGGGGCCAGCGATGCCTTTATTGGCGCATATGCCGTCGACATACTAAGGCAAATGAGCCTACACTCATCTAACAGTCTGGTGAAACCTGGCTCCTACATGCTAGATATTGGAGCAGCTCTTGAACTTGGAATCAAGGCGGGTGGGCATATGATTGATAGAGTTGGATCAGCCCCGGCCATGCCGTGGTACAATGAGTTGGCTGTGGAAGAGGACTCTTGGCTTACAATCACCCCATCTTGTGTCAGTCCTTGATGGCTTGCTGATGGATGGGATGGATAGTTAATTCGAGCAATGAAAAAGTGTTACGTTTTTCTTTTCGCACTTTGAGTTTGGAATCGATATCTCATGCTGTAACTTTATATACATATATTATCTTTTTTTTCTTTTCTTTTCCTTTCCTTCCTTCGACAGTATTCCTAGGCTGCTTTCATCTAGAACGTCTACTATTAAACCGATCCTCACAATTCACTCCCTCCCCAAACACTCCGGTCTCATAGTATGCATCACCTACCAAGAGTCTCACTAAATATCTTCCGCACTCCTTTTGGGTCTGTGAAATTGTCAGTAGGCCCTATACTTCTAAAGACTGGGGTTGTACCTATGTTCATGCAGCCCGTACAAGATCTTGTCTAAGATGGCTCGCTTGCCAGAAAGGCCCCCAGCATAGCAGTATACCTTTTCAACATGTGAGTCACTCGTGATCTATCTCATTTATCTATGCGAGACATACGTTACCAGTGCCAGAACTAGATCTGACTTGGTCACGTTGGTGAAGGTGACAACCATCAGGGATGTACAGATCGTAAAGAGTGCAAGGATAATTGCACGGCCTATTTGGCTGCGGATACTATAGAGAAACACTATGGGCATAATAAGCCAAAGAGAGGTGATAACTGCCAAGAATATCTTTGCTGTAGTGGTTATAAAGCTTGGAGAGAATAGAACTATAGAGTTATCCCTGGTCTTGGTCTGTTGCAGGATAAAGGTTACTATACGTCCTGCTAGAAGAAACGACCAGGTTTTATGCCTGTACCTTGCTGATACTAAACTATGAATCGGTTGCATCAGTAATCAGAACCTGATATGAGTGATCTAATAATTGTAGCTGGTAGATGGTCACTCACACGCATTGCTAAACTCGGAAACATTTGTACTAGCCTGTCGAACATGGTTTCTAATGCTGCTCTGTCATTGTTCTCAAAAGCGAGTGATATATAGTCGCTTTCTTCTAAACACTGATTATAGACAGAACTTTCTGACAGCACTAGTGGTTTGTTCTTTTGAAACCAATAGTAGACGCTTCGTTTCTGTCGTTCTTCAGCTTGCGGCAGATGTAATATCCTGGAGAAGCTAGCCAATGACTCATCTGTGAAGATTAGCCTAAGTCTATCGCACTATCTGGTTGTTTTGCCTTTTCTATTGCTCACCGTAACTTTGCAAAGTATCGCGGATTGTCTTGATGAGTTTCCGGCGTTCAAGATTGGTGTCCTGTCGCCGACTGCACAGATTTAGTTGAGTTCTCTCGTCAAGATCATACTGGTGAAGCTTTGCTTCTAGCCCTGTAAGCTCATCTTGTTGCTCGAGAATGCACCTCAGGTGAAGGTTGTCGAATCTCTTGACTATAGTGAAGTTCGCATCTACAGACAAGAATGCGGCTAGTAGCGGATACCCTCGAGGATAGTCCTCAACTGCAGTAATGTCAGCCGGCAGGGTATTGTGCACCGAGGTACTGTACCGACTTAGGCGCTTCTGTGTGGTATCTGGAGGGTAGACCATAACGTGGAATGCAAGCAGCCTATTGTCTACGTCAGGCTCCGTTCGGAGGTTATAGCGACACCGACATGCATATGCAAATGCAAATGCGGACTGGAATGTGGGCACAAAACAATTTATCATTAATGGAAAACGGCTTAAGGAATTTGGCCGAGGTCAAGAGACCTCCGCGTATACGGCCTAGCCACGTCAGGAGTGGCAATGCAGCTCGTTAACCTACGCAGGCATGAACAGCTAAGAGGTATTGTGATTGACAGGCCATTTCTTTCTGTCATAGCCTATGACTGCTGACCACCCATAGTCTTGCTCTGAGTAAGGCCTCCTCGTGTGTGCCTTGGCCAAGCCACAGGTCGCAATGCAGGCTGCTGGGTTGCATATGTGCGTTAGTCCCCGGTGTAAGACCTTCAAAGGGGGGCAGCTGACCCCAAAAGTCTGCAAGCTCGCCTTATCTTGCTTGAAACCGAGTCAAATCAACAAGTTATCTGTTCTATGACTTTATACCTTGCTGCTTGTAGGCCTTCGAGCACTCTTGAAGCACTCTTCTAGATCACTGTGGTATGAGTCAACGGATCAGCGAGATGGCATCCAACCAGCCTCAGGTAAACACCTTATCTATTAACGCCATTTTGCGTGGGGCTGAGCATTGAATCTTGCATGGACTTTCAGGGCAATAACTATAACAATGGATGGAAATCACACGTCTTTCCTAGCCAAGCCGGCAATGACTCGGAGGTAAGTGTCAGCATTGCAGCTCAAATTGCAACGCTTCTTGACCTATCTTGCTTGGATTGGCTAATGTTATTAGTATCCTCTTGAACCGGGCGTGAAAGTCAACATCGTTGGTGGGCGCGGCTACACAGCTTCCGATGTGTATGAAGTTGTCGAAGCGTTACCAGATGGGAAGTTTAAACTCAAGTTTATCAAAGACAACCAGGAGTATTTTGATTCTATAGAAGACAAACATCTTTCCAGAATTCCCTCATAGCAAGCTTCTGGGAGTTATTATACTATTCTCGTGGGGATTTAAATGGCTTCCCTTTTTGCATGACTTGAGGAAGCTGTCAAGTGCAGTTTTGTTGTAAAACAGTGGCTGTACTTATCAGCGAAGCCGAATCGTTTAGGCTCGTCTGTAATTTGGGCCTACTCTGTAACTCTCGCTCATATCTACCGCATCGGAAAGGCACGAGAGGTGACTACTGCGCGGTTCTTTGTGCGCGACTCGGTTAAGCAGGTGTGTTAATCCAACTTCTTTTAGAACGTCCCAACACAAGGCAGCAAGTTTTCAAGGTCCAAGAATCGGAAAAGTATTTGGCGGGATTGTTACTCTCGCCTCACAACGACAGCCATGTCAATGAAAGCCTAGGAAGACTGCAGGTTGGCCACGTGAGCTGTAAATATTGAAACCTACTCACTTCTACAGGAACTGTTAAATCTGATCTAACGAGACGTTGAAAGGAATTGTCAGGGATGAGAAATAAAAGTATAGTGGACAGTAGTATAGGATGAGAATATACAGCATACTCCGTGCTCTTGTGTGCATCTCTAATCTAAGGCGAATTTCAAAAACGGAAATGCATCATAGACCTCCTTTCCATACTTCCAGTTTTCCACCTTTCGTATGTGAGCCTCGAACACAGGATGAAGCATCAATGCCTGCTTATCCGGCGACTCGACGACAGCCGTGGAGTCTGGGTACGGCCAGCTAACACTCATCGAGTCACCAACCAATCTCCGAAGCACCTCGAATTTACTCAAATCCATCTCTTGAATGTACAAATCTCGAGCCGCGCGCCGTGGGCTAAGATCGATCCAGGCTGCGTGTGGCACCATCCGCTGGAGCTCAGTCGGTCTGAGGAAAGCAGGCATTTGATAGTACGTTTCCTTGGTGCGGCAGACTAGCCACCGTATGTAGTGGGAGATAATATACATAAAGGCGATTCTTTCAGGAAGACTCTGTATAGGCGAGCGCCAAACTTGGGCAGCTACTGTTTCGAAAAAGGACTCGGGCGGTGATTGCTCGCTGTTGTTTGGGCGGTTCAGGAGAGATGATATGCTGGGGAACACAGGTTTGTTTAGCTCTTCGTCCTCTTGGCCTTGCTGGAGGCGTGCACGCCATGCTGCTGTTGTGTTGATGATGACTTCGTCGAGTTTGGTTGTAGCTGGTAGGTGGAGAGGCATTCTCTGCCACTCAGGTGTTTGTGTTTGGCTGGCAGCGGCATTCCACAATGTTGTTTCTGTGCCATAAGCGGATATATCTGAGGGCAGAGCCTCTGGTACGGGTAAAAATCTATCAATAGCGCCTTGTAGGTCCCAGTCGAGGAAGTTCATGTCCTGGGCTGAGTTAAAGGGCTGGATAGTCATTCCAGTACCTAGATCGAGAGGCAGTGAGTCGAGGTAGCTCTCGATACTGCCTTCAGCCAACACATCTTGTGTTATCGGTTGTAGTAATCCGTCCTGGTAGCTCGGAGGGACCGGAGTTGGTATTGAGGGTTGGGAGAGTCCAGTAGCTTTCTGAGCATCGTTTTCACGTTTCCGGTACTCTTCTAGTAAGCCCTCAGCACTGGCCAAGCGAGCCGTCAGTTGGTCAATCTTGTCCTCAAGCGAGCGGATATAAGCCTTATTCTTGGCCCGATGATATCTCTGATTGTCCCTGTCGATGGCCCTCTTCTTTTCAGCCTGCTCGGATGTCAGATTACTCACCCGACGATTATAGTTATTGCTTTGATCCATTGATACTCGAGTCAAGAAGTCGGGTGTCATGTTAGTGCGGTTTGGTGGGCTTTATGGGGTAGTGTCTTATCTCCACTCGCAAGGATGGCATGCTAGGGAGCGACAATGACACCATTGTCGATGGATTGACTGTTTAATACTGGCTGTCTGATGTCTTCAAGATAAGAGATACAAGCTTCTATATCAGAGATATACAAAAAGAATTGGTCACTTCCTAATTTATTTTATGACAAGGTGACAAAGGTTGCTGGAAAGGACACGGCGGCGCCAAAAGGTTAAGCTCCTCAGGGAACCCATATTGTTTGCGACCGAGGGGAATCGAACCCCTCTCTAACGCTTGGAAGGCGTTAATGCTAACCACTACACCACGGTCGCTGGTGTTTGTTGTTGTTGTTGAAACCTACACTACAATCATATCTTATATCCATGGCTCTGTGTTTTCGTTCGGAACCCATTACACTGCAATTGCCTCAACGCTTTCGCCAATATCACGCATTGCTTGTGTTTCTCGACATTCTCGTTCGCTTATACACCAGTGTATCAACCTACGTTCATGGTATCAAACAAACCTCCAATTTCTCATCATCAAGGCGGCGCCATGACAAGCCAACGACCATCCCAGCCTTCAAACTCCTCCTCGATGAGCCTGGACGTACCCTCCCATGGAACTCGGAACGCACCAGAGTTGAACATGGGTGAATAGATTGTCTCTGCTTCCTTCGATGCCTGCCCTGTTTCTGTATCAAGCTGCGCCCTCATCTCTTTCAGTGCCACTCGAGTCTGTGCCAGGATCTTGGCTGTGCCGTCCTTTCCAGATTTTCCCGTCCTCGGATTCGGCCTTCCATAGCCATAGCTGGTGAAGAGGCAGACGATATGTATTTTCGGTGCACCCACAGCCGCGTCCGCAGGTTGTGGTGGTATGATGTAGCATTGTCCTACCAGGCTTTGCGGTGGCCATCGTGCAGAAGTGTCGGTTTTGGCTGCTTGGCAAAATCTCTTGTACTCCTTGTATGCTGACGGAAACACGGTAGCAAGCTCGGCTGCAATCCCAGAGCCCCATTCAGCGATGCAATTGGTGGCGTGAACAAGGTAGATATCCGGGGGGAGGGATCGAATAGAGTTGAGTGATGTTCTCTCCAAAGCAAACACAGGTGCTGACATTGTGTATCTGGTACTGTTTGTAACAATTAAAGAATAGGTGAACTCGATGGCATTCGATCTTGAAAATATGTCGAGTGATAGCAGTTCTTATACGCATCATATCCCGAGTATGCACGGAAAGACATTCGGCCGTGACTCATCGGCGACAAGCTGCTGTGCTACCTGGTCTCAGCCAAGGCTCAAGAGGAACGCCGCGTATGTAAGTCCTGCGCTAGCAAACATTGGTTTATTACCCAATCAGTTCTCTTAGAATACCGGTATCATCTTCGAGGTATCTATGGAGTATCCTTCCTCTCAAAGGTAAATGTTTCTGCAATAACAAACAACACATTTGTTCATACAACTGCAAGACTATCCCGGATCAAGATCAGTCACTCCAGCCTGGGAGCCAAACTTCTCCAGGTTTCTATATAGGACTTTGTATTTACTTTGTAAGTCTTATCGATATCGTCCACCGCAGAGTCAAAGGCCCGGCCGCGTCAAGTCAGACTCTAATACCGAACAACCTCATCACCGAGCAACCCACAACAAACTTCAGCCCTGCATTCACCTGCAGAACCTGACCAGCCCAGGGGAGGTTTATATACCAAGTTAACAATGATACCCAGTACAGGGCAATGACGGAATGGCAAGAGCCGGTGTCCAGAGCCCTGCAGGTAGGTTTGTAAGCTGCCAAAGTGATATCAGTTCGAATCCCATCTGAACCACGTTCACAATGCCACCTACTTAAAAAAAAACCTGTGCAAAAAGAAATATTAAGTTCTGCAAGACCGAAAAAAAAAACCCTTACTTGTAACATATTCTCACTTACTACTACCATTTACTTGCTATATATCTTCTCGCATCTTTATCATTTTGCCAGTCACTACAGATTCATCCTTTTTATCATTGTCTGAATACCATGATCAGATCACTTCCGAATCCCTGGCTTAAACAAAATTGTAAATACTACTTACACCAGCTCTCACTGCTACTCTTTTAATTTTTACCAGACTCCATGGCTTCTCTCGTTTATTAGTCCATCAGGTGCTAATGACAAAGAGAAGTCGTAATGCAACATAATCAAATATCATACTCCAGGTCTTAAATACTTGCTTGCATACCTCAACGTACATCATACCCTCCTTGTATCTTACCAATAAGCCATTCCCGCATATCAAAATCAAAGTCCTTTTCAAGGTCCTGGATGAGAGATGACACTCCGATATCATACATCATGCCAAGGGTATCTGCTTCATCCGCTTCCTTCTTCACAGCTTCGGCTGACGAGCCATCTATCTTTCTCTTTAGCTCGGCAGCACGTTGCCTCTCGGCTGTGATTTTGTTATCAATATCTGTCAGCTCTTGCCGAAGGCCTTGAAGAGTCTGCTGGGCCTTGTCTAGCTCTTCTTTTTGTTGCTCGTTTTTTTCCTTGACTTTTTTCATGAACTCGATGAGATCTTGTCCCAGAACATCTACGAGTGCTTCGAGCGCAGTAACCTTCTCGCTGGCAGCGGTTTGATCAGACATTGCTTTTCTGATGCTCTCGAGATTTTCATGAGCTGCTTGGGCGTTGTTTGCTGTTTCTTGTCGTTTTTCTCGATCCTGGTCGATGGTTTGGAGTGCCTTCGTGTGCTCATCTGTCCAGGTGGCCAGTTGACGACTCAGTTCATCGGCAGTTTCAAACAGTGTATCAGCTTTCTTTTGGAACTTGCTTGCAAGTTGGTTCTCGAGCTTTATATAAGTCAGCATGCGAAATGATGAAAGGATGGCTAGAGTTGACAGACCTCTTCGATTTCTGCGTCGGTTTGATCCTCTGGTGCACCGGTACCTATTATCTCCGGCTCGCTGAAACGGACTACCTTTCGTCGCTTTCTTGGCGGTGATGATGCCTCAGCGTTGGTGACAGTTACCGAAGGATGGCGTAACACAGATCTGGGGAGAGGTTCAGGGCTGGTGAATCTAGTTGATTCTCGGCTGTGAAAGGGAGTCCCCTTCCTTTGGAGGGATCTGCATCTGGCAGTTGAGTCTTCGTCTACGACGGTGCTGACAGCGACAATGCTATCATGCGAGTCTTCGTCGTCCATCTCGATGGGCATGCTGTTTCTGTCGCCAATTCGCTCTTGTTCTCCAGCATTTGAATTCTTAACCGCGTTTATCTCATCCATAAATTCCTTATACCATTCTTTTACCTGAGCTGTGCCCGGCTTCCATCCTCTGTACCGCCCTTGTCTCTGCTTGTCCGCGCTGGCCCGCAGGAGTTGCTGAGCATGTTCCAATGTTATAATATGAGGTGGCTCAAAGATCCATCTTATGATTTTCTCAAACAAGGTGAGGACTTCGGCGTTCCAATATCTAGGCGTAAAGCCTAGGCTAAAGTCCCATGGCCACATGCCGCTGATTTCATGGATTGTCGTGGCAATCTTGATAGCCTCGGATGTGAGTTTGTACCACCTGCAGGGGAGCCCTGAAGTGGCTAACACAGTGTCCTGATCTCTGACGTCAGGTGTGGCCGGCATATTGGATTCTGGTAGGATAAAGGGACACGTTCAACTATTACTCGGGCCTGATGGAGGTTCATAGAAGCTGGAAAGTCGTGAATAGGAGTTGGTGAGAATCAAAAGTAAACATACATTTGGCCCCTGCGCGTTTGGCCAATGGCCAATGATCGACAACGGAGCGGAAAATCTGGCACCGCTGAAACTACCAGGGTAGAAAAATGATTGATTAAATGATATATCTTAATTATATAGTGTTTTCTTTGTTTCTCGCGTACTTTTAAACAATTCAGAAATTATGACTTCCAATCTGTTGTCAATACTGCCAATTCCGGGGCCCCCATTTTTTACCAAGACCCATATCTCCTCTTCACCTCGACTTCATACCCGAGCTGTCTTTCATTTCTTCTAAATCTGCTGTAAACACAGCTCGGGCGGGTAATCCGTCATATCTAAAACCCTCTCCTGGCAATTCAATGCCCCCTCCCATTGCCGGACCATATCAATGTCCTCAAACGGCCCAATGCTCTCCAAAGGGAAGAGCCAGAAGCCAGCCGCCAGTTGAGGCGCTTTGGCCAACTCATCACGCGTCTCGAATCTGGCCTCCTGGCAATACTCTTGCTTCCTCTGCAGGTCTTCGTTCCAATGCTGAAACTCTTGATCGACCCAGTCGTGGGCGCTCTTTCGGTCCGTAATCTTGGGATAGGATTCGCTCTCATGGGAAAGCAAAAGACTCCAGTCAGCGTACAGATCATCCTTGTTGATTCCTAGATCCAAGAGCAAAAGCCACCAGGCATAGACCCCTAGTCGTGGATCCATCGAGTCAAGATGCACTCTCTTCAGCTCATCTTGGATAGGCCTTGTATCTGTCTGTAGGTGGTCGAATCTTGTCGCGGTTGCGGCTACAGGGACAGAGCGATGCATCTCGATATCGCGAATGCCCGGGATCTCATAATGAGTCCTGCAGAATTCGCGTCGAACGCCCTTCTTTTGAACAAAGATAATGCGCTCGAGCGTGTAAATGGCCTGTCTTAGCAACTCACGTTGTTGTTTTTCATTGAGACGCATTCGTTGACGATCAAGCAGGAAGTCCGTACACAGGGCAAGATTGACAAGTCCCATGCCGAGTTTATCGTTTGCCCAGACATCGTAGGCGAAATTGGCAAAGTGTTCCAAGCACTTGCCGGGATGTTTAGACGTGTCAATATGGATAATGTCCAGCTCGGGACACAGATAGAGCGTTCCTGGTTTTTTGCTGCGGTCGTTGGGAGTGCGATAGCACGGCGCTTTAACCCGATAGAATCGCTGTGCGATGTATCGTGACTCAGATGTGGTGCGGAAGAGTTTGCTTGTAGTTCGATGTTCTGGCACGATAATGTCGTAGCCCAACTTGTTGTAATTGATACTGAGGCCCTGGCCTCCCTGAGTAGTATTTTGCATCGCGGCCAGTACAGCCCGTCGTCTGAAACCAGTCAGCTCCGCTGGATGCAGCTCGATTCTGATAAAGCGCTCGCAGTGAAGCACTTCGTTCCATATCTGATAGCGGATATCGTAGGGGAGCTTGGCAAACAACGGGAATGCTAAGGGCGAAGAGGGAGGGTTAAAGACCTGCAGGTGAGGACTGGTGTCGTATTGGGTGTACTTGACAGACGTCATGGTGGTTGAGTGTAAGTTGTGTATTGAGAGACTTTGATTTGCACGAGCCGTAAAGTGAAGTCAATATCTTCTGATGTATAGAGAAGTGAGCTATAGGAGACCAGCAGAGTGGGAGAAGTGAGGATTTTATACCTGAAGAGCGTGGCTCTTGCGTCGTTTTCCAGGACGCATCTTGAGCAGATTTCTGCAAGTCGAGATGCTATTAGATGTGGCTCAATGAGCGACTTTCAAAACTTATATCTAACTTTCTTTTGGACATACCATGTAAATGAGCTGTACAGCAATGAAATTCTGATATCGCCCGACACCGGACATCACTTACAATACCTGAAGTACTTATCTCAATCACAGGACATGAACGTGATTCACGAGAAGCCAGACTGTGGGTTGTTCTATTCAAGTAATCACTTAAATGCTCTTGTTAAGTCTCAACATTATTGTATGCTTGGTATAAGTCTATTTGAATGATATAAGCTCATAGAGTGCATAAAAAAGGCCGCGATGAGGCAGCCCGTGATTTACCACAGAAGCCACCACATTTTATGCAACGAAGTGAATGTGTAGTTTTACGCATTCGGGGTTTTACGCAGAAGGGATGATTTGGTGCAGTTCAGAGCCAGCTATACAGTGATTCTCACTCGGCCGGGTTTCAACCAATATTTTAGATACCACACAGTTTCTGCCATTTACAATACATCTCGAAATAAGAATAACTTCAAACTATTCAGAATAACAAAGGTCGAAGTCCCTCCAAACCGAGGTCGTGTCCCAGCTACCCTGCAACCCGGTCGATCTTTGTTCCGCCCCACCACGCCTCGCCCGCAAGGCTCCAGCTGCTACCTCATCATCACCCCAAGCTCTCCATAGCCATTACCATAACCAACATCACAAGCACAGCTCTCCGTCCACGCCCGACCATCCATACCCTCTACCACATATCAAAACTCCCACATCCCACAATGGCGTCCACAGATCCCAAGACCACAGAGCAGGAGAAGCCCGCCGACCAGAAGCCAGAGCAGAAGCCCGCCGCTCTCGGCGAGGACGACGAATTCGAGGACTTCCCCGTCGAAGGTAGCACCCCCAAGCCTGCTCATCACTGTACCTAAACAACTGACATATTTCCCGCGCAGATTGGCCAGAGGACCAGACCGAAGCAGCCAAAGCCAGCGGCGAGACGAAGCACCTCTGGGAGGAGAGCTGGGACGACGATGACACGAGCGACGATTTCTCGCAGCAGCTAAAGTTAGTTTTCGCGCCGCAACCCCGATTGTGCCACAAAACGCTAATCGATTTTTTAACCTGCAGGGAGGAGTACAAGAAAGTCAACAGCGAGGCTAAGCGGCGATAGAAGGCCCTCGAGCGGAGGCTCGATCGCATCGATTATCTTGAGAGAATTCAACACGTGGGCGGCCAAGCAGAACGCGAACGACTCGAGCGCGAAATCAAGCGTCTCGAGGGCTTGAGAAGTGGTGATTCGACGGATCGCACCGTGAGTGAGGACTGGTCCGCGGACGTCCCGGGCACAACGCCCTTGGAAAGTAATGGATCAGGCGAGAATGCGGCGAGTGTGGAAAGTGTTGAGAACGAAGAGCATGACAATAAGGAATAACATGGGACGGTAAGAAATGGAGTGGGAATAGACCATGAGAACTCTTAGACCGGGTCGGTTAATGAATCAACAATTACTTTTTACACGAGGCACGTTAAGGATGATTCCCGAGACAGAGTATCGTTGATATGGCGCTCTTCCGCCAGTTCTATTTGGTATTGGTATTTGGATATTTGCTTGCTACAGGCTAGCCCTTCCCGCCCGACCTTTTTCATTTTCATAGCCCGTCATCAACAGGTTCATATACGTCGTATTCCAACAGCAGTGGATATTATTTACTTACTCGACAGGGCAACAACACCGGGCAGCTCCTTGCCCTCGAGGAGCTCCAAGCTGGCACCACCGCCAGTAGAGACGTGGCTGAGCTTGTCCTCGACACCGTACTTCTTGGCGACGGTGGCAGTGTCACCACCACCGATGATGACGATCTTGCCGTCCTTCTGGACAGCGTCGACAACAGCGTCGAGAGTGGACTTGGTACCGTTGGCGAACTTGTCGAACTCAAAGACACCAGCGGGGCCGTTCCAGAGGATGGTCTTGGCGTCGGCGATGGCCTCCTTGTAGAGCTTGATGGACTCCTCGCCGCAGTCAAGTCCCTGCCAGCCGTCGGGAATACCGTCCTTGTCGGTGGCGTAGCCGGTCTTTGCGTCCTTGTCGAACTTGTCGGCAGTGACGTAGTCGACGGGGAGGACGAGCTTGACGCCCTTCTGCTTGGCCTTCTCGACGAGGCTACCGACGGTCTTGGAGCCGGCCTCGTCGAAGAGAGAGTTACCGATGGAGACGTTCTCAAGAGTCTTCTTAAAGGTGAAGGCCATGCCACCGCAGACGATGAGGGTGTTGACCTTGTCAAGAAGGTTGTCGATCAGCTGGATCTTGTCCGAGACCTTAGCACCACCGAGGATGGCAAGGAAAGGACGCTGAGGGGACTCGAGGGCCTTGGCGAAGTAGTCAAGCTCCTTCTTGACGAGGAAACCAGCAGCCTTTTGGGGCAGGTCGACACCGACCATGGAGGAGTGGGCACGGTGGGCAGTGCCGAAAGCGTCGTCTGTTGTTATTAGCATTAAGCCGAGCATGTGGCTGGGAGAGATCGGGGTTACTTACTGACGTAGACGTCACCAAGGGCGGTCAGACCCTTTCGGAAGAGCTCGACCTGAGCCTTGTCGGCCTTGGTCTTGTTACCCTCCTTGTCCTTGGAGGAGCCCTCCTCCTCAATGTGGAATCGGAGGTTCTCGAGGAGGATGACAGAGCCATCCTCGGCCTTGTTGACGATCTCCTCAACCTCGGGACCAACACAGTCGGGGGCAAAGGTGACCTTCTTGCTGAGGAGCTTCTCAAGCTCGGGGACAACGGGTCGGAGGGAGTACTTTTCGTTGGGGGAGCCGTTGGGGCGGCCAAGGTGAGACATCAGGATGACGGACTTGGCGCCATTGTCGATGGCATACTTGATGGTAGGGAGAGCACCGACAATTCGCTGGTTGTTGGTGATGTTCTTGTCGGCGTCGAGAGGGACGTTGAAGTCGACCTAGAGAGAGGGGTTGGTTAGCTTTGACTTGAAGCTGATGATGGTGGGGTATTGGTTGAGGTTTTAACGGAAGAGATGGAGATTAGCGGGCTGATTCGGCGATTGCAGCTATCATGTATCATGATTGATAGGAATCATAGAAGCTCAATAAGATATCTTTGAGCGCATGATGATCCCATGGAGGGAGCTCAACATTATCATATCATCATCGCGGGGCAGCAAAAGCAATAGCAAAAGCAACTTTTTACTTACTCGGATGAGGACGCGCTTGCCCTTGACGTCGACGTCGGTGATGGAGAGCTTGTTGGACAGCGACATGATTGCAGCTTGTGAAGTGATGGAGAGGCTAGGAAGAGGCTGGAGTTTGGTAGGTGATGTCGAGGGGGAGAAGAAGAAGAGAGAAGAGCTTGATGAGGGGAGCAGCAAGCAGTAGAAGTAGTAGTAGTAGTAAAAGCTGAGGTGGGGTACAGAGCCATGACGGCGGCGGGGCTTTCGCGGCAGCACTCGCAGCTGGTGGGATGATGGCCCCTGGATAAAGCGCCTTAGCGATGATGAATCTGGCGTGAGATTAGCTGTTATCAGTGGACGACGAGGCATTGGTCAATCGGGCAATCAAGTTATCCATTGCAATTGAGTGAAGGTAATGTAATTCATGACATGACAACACAGCACAGCACAGCACAGCACAGCACAGGCCTGTAATCCACATCATGCCTCACAAATCACTCACCTCCAACAACAGCCGCATCCGCATCGCCAGAAGCCGGGAGCATCCCCGTATCTCGGCGATGTCATGTTGAGTCTTGATCGACGCGGTCCGACTTTACCAAGGTACTTTGAACTGTCCACGCATGCTCACCATCTGTGGGACAGACGCATGATATGAGGTATAAGCTAGCAAACTATAGAAGCTGAGAGAAGCAACTCCTTCAGTCTCGTCAGTCTCAGATAAAGCTAGCTGATAGAGAAAGTCAAAGATACACTGGCTCTGCATATCCCATAACTTTATAACGGTGCTTTTGCGTACATAGCCCAATAACTTGCTCTTCATCTCATCACCCAACCTCTGCCATCGTAATCGCCCTCACCAGATCATATCCTCAGACCACTCGCCATGAAACTACATCTCGGTGAAATATGACAAGACAGACCACACTTCATCATACTCACACCTTGTCACCTCGTCACCTTGTTGGGTCCATATCAGACAGACCCCTGCTGCGTGACATGTCCCACCCGGTTCGGTACTTCAACGCCGAATTCAACTTCAGCCCTACGGTACAAAGCAAATAACTCCCAACGTACCATGACGTTGTCAATACCGGATTTAACATGCCAGTTATTATTTCACTTGGTCCTTGACGTCTCATCGCGTGGAACAATTGCTATCTAATTGGCTGGTGCGCGTATGCCAATTCAGCTTAACTTCAATCCCCCTCCCTCATAAATTATTTAAATCCAAGTCACCGAATGTCACATAGGACTTATGGCATAATTCTTATCAAATAAATCAATTTGAGACCAGCCTTCGTAATTCCTTTAGCTAGAGTAGCTATAGCCACTAAAACAATAAACTCCTTTTATTTTGTATCCACCGCAGACCCTTTGCACGCGTGAAATCTATCCTTCATTCACCAACATCGTTCTAAGCCTTCTGGAGATCGAAGTGGAAAGATCTGATGATGGAATCGGTGTCGTCGATCGCCAGAGGCCTCACATCGGCCAAGTCCTTGATCCTCTGGGTCCTGATCTCTTGTCAACGCCTGAACGGGGCACAACAGCCTGGTAAAACTTACACTTGCTTGATCTGGTCGTCAGTCATGTTCAATCCGAGCTGCTCAACACGACTCTTGATAGCGTTCCAGCCAGTCAACCGGGAGGCGAAGTGGACATATCGGGACATGCCAAAGTCCGCGGGGTTGATGATCTCGTAGGTGCTGGGCTGGTTGAGAATAGCCTTGGCGTGGATACCAGCCTTGTGAGTGAACGCGCCTGCAATGTGTTAGTGTATGATGCTGTGCTCAAGACAGTGCTGCAAGAGCACAACCTAGACGGAGAGTACGTACAGAAACCGGTGATGTAGTTGTTGAAGGGCACGTTGATCTCAACGGCCTCGGCAACAAGGTCCTCAATCTCCTTGAGCTTGTGCAGCTTGTAACGGGAGGTGACGTATTCGTGGCTGTTGACGATCATACGAGCCATGAGACCTAGCGGAAAGCGAGTTAGTAAGTCAGGAGAATAACAAGAATAACAAGAATAACACGTACCTCCTAGTGGGGTGATTCCATTGCGTTCACCGATTCCAAGAACCGAAGTGTCGATGTGAGTAGCTCCAGCCTCGAGGGCAGCGTGAGCGTTGGCGATAGCGCATCCGGTGTCGTTGTGGACTAAGTCAATTAGCACATCTCCGGCAGGCGTAAGGTTTCTCGCTTCTATGTCTTACAGTGGCATTCAATATCGCAGCCGACAACACTAGCATCTTGTTAGTATCTCCATGTGAAAAGCGAGGTTGTTGTCGTGATATCGTGTTCGTCCGAAGTCGACCTCCGGAGCCGGGTCCGGGAAAAGTGGGGCGTTCGGGGCAACGGGCCGGAGAAGAAGACAATCCTACTTACCCACGTAGTGTTCGAACGAGCTCGTACGTCTGACGGGGGCTCGCGCATCCAACAGTATCTGCAATACCATGTCAGCACGCACAGATATTCAAATTATCACTTATGATTGGGTAAACCCACCTGCGACACCTACGCGGTTGACACCTTCCTTATCTGAAACATCTGTGAGTACCATAGTATGTCTAAAAGCCTTAAGGAAGCTTACCAACGGCTTGGTAGAGGCTCAGAAGGTCGACGAGGTCGCTCTGGTGGGATGTGTTAGTCGACCAAAGTTCAAGTTGGAGTAAAATGATGTGGAGTCGATACGTACTCGGAATGAGTCTTCGGACGAGAAGCGAACTTCCTTTCCTTGGCTGAGAGTTGTTAGCATGGCTCTTTACTGTGATTTGAAGTAAATAGCACACCTCTTGATGTAGCGGATAACCTCGAGGGCCGACTCCTTGATGTAGGCCATATCCTTGCCGTGGGAGTGCTCTCGGAGGTACTGGGAGGTACCAATGACAACGTCGACGCCTGGAACCGTTAATATGGCGTAGCGGCTAACGTTGTGGCATAATTAACTCACCATCAACTCCTGTCTCGACGGCGACCTTGGCATCTTCCATCTATGCTGTGTAAGTTGAAGTCCGCGCAAGCTGACATCGAGGGGACCTTACAGTACACCGCACATCTAGTAATTAGTTAGCTGGTAGCCCAGAAAGTCTAATGCGAGCCAGAATAATGGGTATACTCACGGGTGAGGATCTTGGCCTTGAGACCGAGCTTGCAGATGGCCTCGCAGTCCTTTCGCGACTGGGGTGAGGCAAGAGGACTTGTCAGTTCAATATATTCTACTCCGAAGTCAGAGAGAGCGGTAGCACTAGAATTGAAGCGTTAGAGGTCTGTGGTTGACAAGACACGTCGTGGGGTCGAGGTTGTCGTCGTACATCTTGATCTTGGTCTCTGTCGCACAAACAGGTCAGCCCCGCATTTCAGGCAGTAAAAAAACCAGCAGAATAACATACCAGTGTCAAAATAAGCATTGGCAAACTGCTCTCCCTCTCTCAAGGTGCTCTCAATAATCTGGAACCTGTTGGTGTTGGACAGGAAGTCGCCGACAGACTGGTAGGGCAGCGCAGCCTGGTGAGGCTTGTGAATGGTGGGAGCGCTCCCATTGGTACCGTTCTCGTTCGACATTTTGGAATTGGGATATGTGGCAATCGATTTGGCAAGAAAAAATAGTAAAAGGTAAAAGGTCAAGTCGTGTCGGGCGAGGCAAAGATCCAAACCTTGGTGGTAGGTGGGGGGCGGGGAAAAGATATACTAATAGCGAATCTCCGAATGGCGGAGCAAACCAGGGAAAAAAGTTTCCATCGAGTGACGCACTCTCTACCAAATGATACGCCAAGCCACGCACAAATTCTGCTAAAACGTTGTCCGTCCGTGTTATGTTATGGGCCCTGGTTCGATGCGAATTATGTACTCACACATGCTCAATCTGCAGCTCGCCAGCTCGTCAGGTTGGACAAGAGGATATGAATGGATAGTAGACGGCAATTCTACAGCTATTCCTACGTCTGTACTACAGAAATCATTGCAATTGGCATACACAACATCCCACATCATGAATTTTGTGTCCTGTGCCCTAGGTATTTTACCCGTCGTTCCGTTTCCGTGCGGTGGCCAATTTTCTACATACCTACCTCTACCTACACCAGATCCAGCTCTCCCTATCAACGTCAACCCAGATCAACACTGAATCCAGATCATCTCAGAAGCATCATCAGAGCCATTTCCATAAACAGAAACCCTGTCTCCTAATCCACCTTCTTTGCCGCTGGTGATTCCAAACGCCGATTATCGGCACCGACTCAGAGTCACTCGCAAGATGGGAAAAAAACACTTGCGATTCAGTGCATCTTTTACCGGGGCGTCCCTGCACTTTGCGGGGTTGGCCCATGTTCGCTGATTGGATTTCCGAGCTCCCAGGTTGCTTCGGAGATGCAGTCGGCCCGTGTGTGAGGCTTTCACTTGCGGTCTGCAGTCTGCACGCTTGGGCTTTTGGCTGGGTTATTCGTGAAATGTGTAGAATTTAGGCTTAGATACGTGGTATTTTATGCTTTGACGTTGCTTTGATTCGGTCGGTAGAGCAACATGGCATGCAGAGTCAGCGTTGTATTTGTTGTATGCGTTGATAATTGGTCAAGGTGGTCTAGCTGAGTTGAGCTATCGATTCACTAGCCTCCGAACAGGGCTGTCGGTAAAGATCTATGGCTGGCATCATCACCGCCAAAAGACATGGCATGGGTAATAAGCGAACTGCGCCGTCAAGCACTTAAGACAGTACAGATTTAGTCACCAAGACCCCTAAGACATGACATCAACCGATCAAGTGGTTATTTATTTTAACAGTCTACCGAAACTCCATACGAGACCCAAGCTATCTAAACATAAACTGGACCCCCTCCATAACGTGAGATGCCAGAGACAGCATAGTGAGCAAATGTTATGCATCTCAAACCATTACCAGAGTGGCTGAATCATGCAGTATACAAAGAAAATCCAAACGCCAGTTCTATAAAAAATGGGCTTAGCCAGCCCCGATCAAGTATTCCGGTACCATCGGCTTGCATGTGACTCGGCGCCATTCGACAACATTTGAGACATGATAGAGTTGACTTATTCAGAGGCTGAGTTGCTGAGCGACAGGTAGGCTGTCCAGGCAATACCGATTGTCGACACAAATGGCTGCGATACGTTAGTAAGCGGCGATTCAAAATTAAGGTATTTTAACGTACCAGTTGGAACTGAACAGGCATCAAGCGGAAGTTGACAATCTGCACAGCCGGCCACACAAGGTAGTTGGCCTTGAGTGTAGGAATGTACATATCCCTCAACTTGTTGGAGACAGCGCGACGACCACCACCCTCAGCGATAGTCATGGTGGTGTAAAAGACAGCCAGACCGAAGGGCGCAAAGATGAGCTGATCGAAAGCAACGCGCTTCAGGGCGGGGACAAAGGCGCTCGTCTTGGTGACGGGGAAGATGCGTTCGAGGAAGCGGAACCACTTGAACTGGACGGGAGCCATGCAGAAACCGTAGGCCATGAAGCGAGTCAGACGCTCAAAGTCAAAAGGCGGGGGGAGGCCGGCCGAGTCGGGGATAAGGTCGCGCTCGTAGAAGGGGTTCTTGCGGTCGAGTTCGTGAATCTCAATGGCAATGCCGTCGTTTTTTTTGAGGCCGCCCGGTTGACGGACGGCTCGTTCTCGGATGGCGGTAATGGACTGGGCGACGGTGTCGGCGACGCCTCCGAGGATGGCGTTTGTGACCATCATGGTCATGACTGAAGGGTGTTAGATGCATCTCGTTGAAGCGATAATGGGAGATGGTAACGCACGAGGTCGCTCGTCATAGTACGAGTTGAATTTGGACGTCAGTCTCGCAACGAGAGCCATTTCGATCAGGAAGACGATGGTATGGAGGAGGGGCTGTGCAGATTAGATGTCGTCAGCGTCGAGTCTCAAGCAAGCCGCGCAAAAGAAAAGAACATGAAAAGAACGAGTCGAAAAAAGAAAATTCGCAGACAGGTGGAACATAGAAAGTCGTCAAAGAGTTAAAGAGATTGTAGCGATGACGATAGAGGTTGGGGAAATACTGGGGAAGCTAAACGAGTGGCGACGGATCATAGAAAGTTGGAAGGGAAGGGGAAAAAAACAGGGAGCGATCGATGGATGACTTACGATGCGACCGTAGATGTATTTGGAGTTGATTGTGCGGATGAACCGCCTCTGGTTGAGTTCCCACGTCATTTTGGGCGAGCTGAAGAAAGACGCGATAGAGGGAAATGGAAAAGAAAGGGCAATGCGACAGCGGTTTCTTTTATTCCTCCGGTGGTAGAAAGGAGGAGGTTGTGGTACAAGGGAGGAGACGCCGGGAGAGAAGCGCTTAGGTAGGCTTAGGAATGACGGCGGGTGGGCGCGTGTCAGGTCAACCACAGTTTCAAGGGCGGATTTACGATATGACGACAGTCCAAGCGTCTAAAGAAATAGACGGGCTTGGCGAAAAGGGACGGGACACACTGTTTTTATAAAAGACAATGTTCTGTTTGAGGAGAAAAGAGAAAGCAGTTGAAGAGTGAGAGAATAAAAGAAGGGGAAGCATGGAAACTCAAGGCAAGGCAGAACCAAATCAAATCAAATCAAATCAAGTCATGCGACCAACCTCCAGTCTCAGCTCGAGGCGACAGTGCAACGCAAACTAAATTCTTACAGTGTGGCAGAGGGCAATTCTCCATACTTTCGCTAGGCATCAATGGCCCCTCTCGCAGCAGGACTTTGCATCTCCAGCTGCTTCTAGCACTGTGCATGACCAAGCCTCTTACACAAGAGGGCATTTGTGTCTGTTCCATGACGATATGCAGCACTGTATAGTTACTGCATACTTGAATACTACCTAACAATATCTCTCTCTCATTCCCAGATAATTCCTGACATCTTATATCAGGCTCTCTTCTGTAAGATTTAACCGCGGAGACCCTGGCTCTTAGTGGGCCACTTCCGGTGATCCCGGCCGTTAACGGACTCACGCCGGCCCCGAAAGGTCCGTCCGTGATGGGATATCGTTCAATTTGTCTGCTACCAACAGACAACACAGAAACAAACATTCACACTTCTTGCTGGGATAATAGACTTCGTGAGTTTGTTCTGTTGGTTGTATCGCTGCGACTGAACCAATACAACACTCCGTTGCATCCAACTCTCACGTTTCAAGTGCCACGTTCAATGCTTGGCGTATCCGCAACACTCATCCTTTTTATAATACAAGGCAGATAGATTATCTAGACACTACCAGAATACGCAGAGCAGTCTAGAACAGCCATTCTCGTCTCGAATTCCCCGTATAATCATTGATATCTCACGTTATCAGCCTCTCGTAAATGGCGCCAAGTCTAGAATCCAGGGTCCAATGCCGATAGCCGTTCTAAACCCGGGCGTGTTTGATCGCCCGGCCCTTGCAGGGTGAACAAGCAAGCACTCGACGCCTGGAATGAAATGCGACATCGCAATGTTACATGTCTTTAGCTTTTAGAACCTCCTGTGCTGCTGCCAATCAACAAAGCCGTGTTTCAACATACATTTCCACAATGTTTTACTACAGTTTCTCTCAAGACGACTCTGACCCAATCATTTAGGGACAACGTCGCGGTTAGAAATAGTCGCCGGCACTTGTAATAGAAACAAGAAACTATTATCCAATGGTTTCGTGGCTTAATATGGCGATATTGTTTATGATTGCTGTACAATTCATAAATGAAGATGTAATCAATCGCATCAACACCAAGAGTTGCTCACGATCCCAGACGACATACCCTAAAGTCACCCCCAATTCAAGAACAAAGGGGAGAGAGTCCCCCGAGTCTTACTCAATTAATATTCAGACATAGTAGCCATGCAATACACTATATCCAAATAAGAATTACCACGTCTGCACAGGAAACAGAATAACGTGTTCATGCCAACGAACTCAGTCAGCTCATTATTAAAAAGCATTACAGCCAAACTAGTAACAGTACGAAACAACAAACATTACGCAGAGGGTATACTCCAGTTCCCAATCCAGTCCCATCCCAGAAACAAGTCTATAACACAGGCCACCCATGGCTCAAACAAACACGCTCACAAATGCTCGGCTAAAAGTCCTACTGTAGCTCATCTTGCCCCTCCCATCTCTTCGCCCCCAGTCTGCGTACCTTCTTGGGGCTCCCGGTGTTGATCACCGGCCGGGCCTTTTCGCTGCCTACGCGCATACGCTCCAGCTTGCGCCCCAGGTTGGACACGCCGTCGCCCTTGGGTGCCTTCGCTGCGGGCGCAGTAAAGTCCTCACGCTCTTCGAGTGGCTTGCGTTTGGTAGGACTGCGCGAGGCCAGCTCACGCTTCAAGATGGTGTTCTCACGGCGGAGTCTGTCGACTTCTTCCTCGAGGTTCTCAATCAACACGTTCTCCTTGTCACCCTCTGTTTCATCCGAGGCGAGACCACGTTCGAGCACTTCAACTTTGCGGTCCCAGTGTTCTTCGCTCCGTTCTTGCTCGATAGCCATCGAGTTTTTCCATCGAGCCATTTCGTATGCAAGTCGCTCCTCAAATTCAATGGCACATTCTTCACGAATTTCTGCCTCAAGATCAAGCATGCGGTCTTCCATCGTAAAAAGGTGAGCCTCGGCTGCAACCCGCGCCTCAGCCTGTCGATCAGCCTCCTCGCGCAATTGATCAACCTCCTCACTAAGTCGGGCGATCTCCAATGCAGCAAGCTCCATGGTTGCACGGTCATCAGAGGTCATAGGGGGACTGTAGTTGCTGTAAGATCCTGGTACCGGAGACACAAGAGGACGTCCGCGCTGAAGCGTTGGGCTCGTCGAACGGTTGGTCATCGGGGGGGCTTGAGCAAGAATGGTCGCGGTAATGGAAGGAACACGAGGGACTGCGACCTCACGAGCTAGGGCGCTGTATCGTAGAATCTGAGACGTGGCGTTGAAGTCGCCTCGAGGGTCGGCAGTGACGATCATGACACCTCTTTGTGGGTTTCGTCGAGGAGCGTGGGCCTGCGTACTTGAAGATGAAGGGAACGAGTTTGAGAAGAGAAGCTCGGTCAGCTTGCACTGTCTAAAGGGGACAATATTAGGCTGGAAAAGGTTAGCGATTATCAAGCCCAAGATGCTTTCGATACACCTTACCTTGCTGGAGCTGGCAGCCTCGCTCTGCGTCTGTAGACATTGTCCCAAGTACATCAAACTCTCGTTGATTTTGCCGGCCTCTGCCAGCGTCGCCCCAGCCGTCTTGGCTTCTCTGGCCCGCTCACTTCCCGCCAGATCAACAATTGTAAACTTGCTTCCTTCCCATGGTCCGCCTCTTTTACTTCTCGTTCTCTTCTTGACCTCGAAGACGAAGAAGCCGTGACTTCGACTAGAGACGCTGTTACTCCCAGTACCAGTGACTCGACGCTCTTGAAGGCCAGCGTCGATTACAGATAAGGCCTCGGCGTTGGTGGTGCATATGATCTTTCGCAGGCCAGCAACCACCTTACGGTCAGGCGATAGTTCTGTCGACTTGAAAAGCAAAGGACGGCGTCGCATTTCCTTGGTCGCGCCCGACTTTGAGGCCGGGGTGAGCAGGTCATAGATTCGATCGTTATGCACCTCATACATGGAGATGACAACTACATACTCGGCTGAGGGATCGCATTCGACGTTGATGCCGCTTACGTCGGGAAACTGAGGTAGGGCCGAGGCACGTGTGGTCGTTCGTCGTGGAGGAGGAGATGAAACTGTGTGATCGGCCTTGGGTTCTTGTTTAGCAGAGTTCTTGATACGGCTGGCGGCAGTGAAAGACATGAAGTGTCTAGGTATAGCCCGCTTGGGCGTGGTAGGGCAGTTCATGGCACTTGTAAAAGCCTCCAGGTTTCCTAGAGGTTGTCTGTCACGCTCAGGGGACCGATCCTATCGTTCCTTGAAGCGCATTGTCTCATTGGCCTCACTGACAAGTCGTACACTTTTCGGACTTGGAGCGCTGTCGCTGGGAAAGGAGCCGGGGATATTGCCGACGGGCTTGGGGACTTGACGGCTGGAACTGGGTGACTTGACAAAAGAGAGTATAGAGGTCGGGGGTCGTACGAGCATTGGTGTTGTCGCGCGAGAGTTTCTTGACGCGACAGATTCGGTATACGGAGGGTCGAAAAAGTGAGAGGCGATCATCAAGACCGATTCTGTCCCATCACACGCTTGGATGGACTCTTGAGCCGCCAGGGCTGAGTGTGCGCTAAGCATATTGTCGCCGATCGATCGAAAAAGGACATCCATAGCCAGTTGGGTGATTCCTCGCTGTGTCTTGCTGCCCAAGATAGTGTGCGTCTACTAATGTCAGTTCAGTCTTTGGGGATGATTCAGATACGCACCTTTCCTGAGCCTGTGACGCCCAAGGTAGCCACGACAGCATCTGTGCCTTCACCACCCTGAGGCGCCAAAACACCCTCGACGAAAGGGATGATCTCTGTGCTGTGGAAAACATCGAGTTGAGTGGCTTCCTCTTCGAACACCTGCGTAAAAGCAAACTTCTCGACAGCTCTTCTTCGGTCTGTGGGAGGATTTAAGATAATGTGCGTCGCGTGGGAGCCTTCCTCAGCGGGTTCGACATCGAGGATTCGTTCTGCGTCGCCGGTACGCGATGGTGGTGGTCGGAGACGAAGATAGACCTCAAAGAGGTTGTGCGATGCTTTTTTTGACGCGTCCATGATGCTAGGCTTGCAGTAAAGGCTTTAAACGAAAGGCAAAGTATGAAGCGTAGCAAAAGAATGAACTTAAACAAGGAGCGTGAGCTAGAAGGGAGAGCTAGGAGAATGGAGACGCCGGTGGATTCATGTAAGGACCTTGACGTTGGTTGCAGCGCAGGAATGTTGTGCAGCCAACTCGCTGGCAGGACAACGGTTCCTGATTTTGGCAGCCGATAAGATAAGATTAGATAGAAAATAAGCGCGTTGGCGCGCGGGTGTATGAGTGCATGCACGGGCCAACGGCTGTGGGAACATGAGCTCCGGCGAAGAAAAAAGTGAGATTTCTTCCTCAGGCCTTCGCCGTGGAAGCCTCACAGACCGGGATGCCACTTGTCAATGTCAACTGAGTGGTCAACATGGTGTCACTTGAGATGGTGTATCGTAAGGTTTAAGCGGATATTTGCAGCCATAGACTCCGACGCGGGAAGACACCACCATTGCATTACAACTGTTGTGCTCGGAAGCTTCCTGTTGTAGAGGTAACTTTCTGCTTGAAATTAAATCCTCACCAGCAAAGTAAGCTATAGTTTAGTTCATATGCGAGAAGCTCCGCCAAAACAATGAAGCTTCGTGGCAGGAGATGCGTGGCAGCACAAAGGGAAGAGTCATCGGCAGGCAAGGGGGTGTGAGAGTGTGACAGCAGAACAATGTGAGCCAATGGCCTTTTGTCTATGAGCTGCTGGTTCTAGAGGTGATACTCGGTTGACTCACAAAGAGTCATAAAAAGCATCTGTATGTGTTCATATTGCAGAAGCAGAAACTTAGCATTGTCAGAACCAGCAACTGTGCCGCTATTCATGTTACAGTCCTTTTGTCGTAAATAGTAATGCCGAGGTAGCCATTGGTACAGTTGAAAATTTGAGCCTGGACAATTCCGTCCAGAAGAGGGGCATCGTTTGCTGGGCAATGACAAGCCTGCGCTACGAGATTCTGACTCTTAAGATTGGCCTGGCGCTAAAGACGATGACGGCAGAGCAATTGAGAGGGGGAGTGAGGGGTTGTAAGGAGAGGATAGATTCGACAACAACAACAACAATCCAATGCAAGAGAGTAGAGCCTATTGTCATTTGACTACGAACTTACAGTAGTAGATAAGGCCAATTGCCAAGTCTACTATTTGCAACGGCTAAATAACATCAGATTGACGCACAGAGAGTGCGTAAAGCTATGGGTAGCGTAACATTGCCTCGCCAGAAATTTTTCGACAGACGCACGCGTCGAGACTTGCCTACTGCGGGTTCTGAGTAATTAGTTGCTCGTCAAGTCCGGTTGTCGCTTAAAAAAAAAAAAAATGTCGTACTTTAGAGCGGACGATACTTGACAACCCCACCAATGGCCGTGGCAACATGGATCACTGAAAGCTTTGAAAAGAGTTTTCTCTTACGCCGAACCGCGGTGCTACTACGTGAGATCCATCTCTGGGTCCTGTTTATCTGTTCTCTGAGTTTTCAACTGACGATAGTTCTCTGGATCTCGTCTGATCAAGCTCCAGAAGGGACCCGGCAAACAAGAAGATCTTCAACTGTCTGGAGGGGCACACCTCAGCGCTTCTCATAGCCACTGACATAACCGCCCCGTCTAATGCACTGCACGCCCATGCCATGTTGACGGTGGAGCTCGTCACTGCGGAGCTTGAAATCGAGAATGCTTGGCTTGGTTGGAGGGAGAGGACGAGGGGTCTTTTTGGCTTGGATATCCCGGCTCCAGCGTCTGCCGTGCCTGAGGACTGAAGAGGGCGGCAAGGCGAAGGTGGTGGGATGCAACACTGTTGAAATTAAGGTTGGTAAGGCCAGTTCATCCTTATTGTGCTGCTTGTTCAGGCTGAAAGTACAGATTGTCTGCCTCCCTTGGCCCAATATCCAATATAACGACTTCGTACTACTACGTAGTATATCCCTGGTCTTGTTGTACATTAATTGATTGACGTGCTCTCACTCTGGGGTCTGAGTGGTCCCCTAATTGTAGCTTTGCTCGCCTCACGGACCAGGGAGCATGGGGTATGTTTCTCTGCTAGAGTCACTGATGATTCACTTTGGCTTGAGCCCAAGCCAGTCTGAGACCTATTCCCCAACACTCAGGCCTTATGAGAGGATGTTGTTTCTCTCTCAACTGCATCGATACTCTGCATAGCATACGTAGCTCCTGTAGCGACACAAACAAAACAGTCTCCCTGCATCCTTCCAAGTGAAACACTTCAGCGTCTGCCACTCTCCTGACTCTATTCTCGTTCCTGGTTGGGCCTGCTCCTGAGGCTGCAAAAAGCGGTGACGGGTGCCAGCCATCCCAAAACGGTTTAGTCTATCCTTTTGTATCTTCCTCCCGCACTCCCCCCCGGCACTCGACCCCTTACCCAATCAGGATCGACCCCACTTAGAGGACGGAAAAAGTTTGGGATATTTCTCTCGTCTCCCCTCGCTCGATTCTTCTCCCATCATCACCAACCCAATCCAAAAACCCTTGAGACAACGAAGTCGCCATTATTCAGTATCACCCAGAGAACATCCCCTATCAAAACTAAGTCGAGTCACCATGCCTTCGGCCGTCGCTGAGCTGTAAACGCCCACTGCGGACCGTGGCTGTCTTCCCTGTCGCGGTCCGCAGTCCAGCAGTTCATCGAGTTACCAGTCAATCTTCCCTCGACCTAGTTTTTTACAGATTCTCCCGCTCCTAGAGCTAAGTGCTCTGCCGAGAGTCTGTCTCTGAAACCAACGATTCTGCAATTTGCCCGCTTGTGAAGGGCTTCTGATACGACCATTGATCTCTATTACCATTACCTACCTACTACCTCCCTCCCTCTTACACCTTATACACCTATACTACAGCGCAACATATGCTCTTCATTTGAAACAGAGCCTTTCCTATACCTGTCCTCAACTATACTTGAATTTGTGCAGCTTTAAGCCTAGCATATCAAAAATCTCGAATTGAGTTTGCTGCATTCAACAGCTCAAAGTCTCGACAACAACAAACGAAAAGCTTCACTAGATTCGCCTCAAGATTGCGACAGTCGCATTTTAGACATACTACACCAATCTCGAACTATACCTGTGCAAGATCGAAATGTCTCGCAACCTCAAGCGCAAGTTTTCGACTCCGGTCAAGACAAAGACCGCCAACCGTCGCCGCCGGGTATCCGACACTCCTTCGACCTCCTCACTTGATCTCTCAGACGACGGTGGATACTCTGCTGTAGAGGACATCAGCGACTCTTCTGACGACGACGAGGATGATGTCGCCGCGGCCGAGGAGGAGAACATTTTGGAAGAAGCCCTTCCACCCACCCCACAGCCAGCTCCTCGGCCGCAACCGCAACCGACTATTAAGGAGGATGAAGAGGAGGACGACGATGAAGACGATGAACAAGAGGGTTTGGATATTGACGAGGATGATACAGCCAGCTGGGGAGGCATTGTCTCGGATGTTGAGGATCAACCCGACATTTACCAAGATGCCAACATCTTCGGCTCAGATACCCCGGCAGAGCGCCACGTTCACTTCGATGTGCCCTCTAGCGATTCTGACTCTACCGATACTGAAGATGACATTGCCGGTTTCTTCCCTGACATCTTTGTTGCCCAGAACACGCTCGACCCTGCTTTCCGTCGAGAAATTGAGAACGATCCCGATGAGTCGTCTGGCTCAGGATCGTTCTGGGACTACGCCAATCAATACGGCGAGCCAGATGATTCAGATGCCGAGGAAATCTTCCGCCAGCTAGATGATGACACTCCTCTCGCTACGCCAATGGCTTCCCAGCCGGGCACTGCTGCTTCGACTCCTGTCCCAACCTTCGAAGAACCACAGGAGTTGGACGGTTACGAGAGTGAGTTTTGCCATGCGATTGTGTCTGCAATTGCCTTTATTAACATTCTCCAGCCGATGGTGACACTACCGAAGAGGACGAGCCCGAGCCTCCAATCCGAAGAAAGACACGGCGTCCTTCTAACCCCATGAGTGATGTCTCCGACTCCGATGCCGACAGCCCAGTCAAGGCAGAGCGTGGCCAGCCCCGGGTGGGTCGTTACAACCTGGACCGCTCCGACAAGAAGCCAATTGCGGTTCTCAACCCTGTGACCGGAAAGATGATGATCTTCACTCCTCATCGCCGACGACAACTCGACCTTTCGCCCGAGCAATTTAACTTCCCCTGGGGCACGGAGGGTCCTGAGTCGCCCATCATGAGCAACTCTGCCAACCTTATGCTCAGCGCCATGTTCTCTTCGAACACCTTTGGCGACTTCTTCAACACGGCGCAAGTCATGGGTCCCGCCGAGGCTTTTTTCCCTTTCCCCTCTGAAACCAATACCGCCGATGAGAGCTCGACCGCGCCTAGCTTGCAGGAAGAGGAAGATGAAGATGGAGAGCAAAACCTGGATCTGAATGACTTTATCGCCTGGGAAGAAAACGGATCCTCCGGCGAGGAGGACGAGGGCAACAATTGGGACCCCTCGACTCCTGGGCGACCTAGCACAGCCGGAAGCGAAAAGGAGGTCCTCGGCCACCTTAACTCGGAAACCGTCGGAGCCTTCCGGCGTAACCAGATCAACCAGCAGCTCATCCTTAGCAACCAAGCTACTCAAGATTCGCTTGTGTTCAGCGGTCCTTATAACCACACTGCACTTAAGGGTCTCAAATCCGACCGCTTCGACACGGCCGCTGCTCCCCTTACACCTGCTCGCCGTCATAGGAAGATGAGCGATCTTACCCGCAGCCCCCTTGAGTCCGTTTCTGCGAAGCGCAAGGCATCTAGCGAAGCCCCTGGCAACGGCCACAAGAGGCACCGAAGCATCTCAGATGTAAATTATCTTCACATCTGATGTGATGCATCCACACAAAAAACGTACGAGGACGGCATAGACTGTTGCCGCTATCCCTGGCCTCGACAACACTCCCTTACACCTTTCCTTACTTTGTTCTCAGGACAATAACCCTTGTCCATAGCGTGCTCACAGCGTAGAGCCCCCCTGATTTCTTTGGAGATGATACCCCCCAGCTTCAGTCCGGTCGAAAAGCCGGGTGAGCTTATTGGAGGATCAGCGATTCACCTTGACTGAGCGAGGTGATCCCGGTAGGACTGCTCTGCGAGCGGTCTGCTGAAAAGGTTAATGCCGCTAATGGTTTTGATGTCGAATGGGCAAAAGTTCTCAGGTCTCTCTTTACTGGTGTTTCCGTTTATGGGTCTAGAGGTAGACAAAAGCTACGACCAATTTCATTTAGTAACTTTGCATGCGTGTTCCTAAACTGGTGAAAGAAGTAAATTTTGACGTTGTGATGAATGCGAAACATGGACAAATGTCCTGGGTCCACCTTGACCTCACAGTCGTAGAGGTGTTGCACACTTCGTACGAGCCCGTGTCAGGCGATGCGACATCTATCACAACAAATGTATTCCATGCGTGATGAATGTAGATAACCTAGATTAGGATAATCCTCTAGAGGTTGTTGCTGGGTTTAGCGCGTACGCTGTGGTGTTGTGAATGTGTTCTCTCAAGTATGGTCACCAAAGTGAAATGATCCCAAGGAACTGGAGGGCTTCAATAACCACTTGCCATACACAAGAGCACCGATGAGGTACATTCAGAATTCCACTGATTGGCCTTGAAATCGGGATGCTGAATACTTGTGGTGAGTAAGATGTCTGTTCCATGTTCCAGAGAAATGGGACCCCTCGAATCCGTCTAAGTTGATTGGTCGAGGTTGACCACCGACCAGCCTTCGACTTAATCTCCCAAGATTTCCCCTGAAACTGCAGAATTTTAGCTGGGGATAGAAGAAGTATATACCTTTTAAGCTTCGTTGAATCATGGCAGGTAGAGTTCGATGCTGATATCGTGGTTGGGGCCGCTGTGGACGAGTTACGCCCAACATGAAAGGGCTAGTAACTCTTCTGGTACTCTATTTCACGGCCACAGATCTTATTCCGACTATTAATGGTAGGTCTTAAGTTGCTGCTTATGTCTTGTGCCTATGTTAGGAGACGATGACTTCAGAATCCGTGAGTGGCAGATAAAGGTTATGTTACGCTATTGGACAAACTATTTTAAATAGACGGGCAGGTATCCTTGACACAGACAATGCTAGCTCATGTCATACGAAGACAAAATTATGTTATCAAGCCAGATTTCCTTCGTCCACAAATTTTCCATCCCTAGATTACTTCTCTCTAAGACCACTCTAAAGAAATTCCCCAGCATGAATGACTCTCAAGCGCCAAACAAATTGTTAGGGTTACTTCGCTCCTTCTCTGAGATGTATCGAGCATTCTTAGTAGACAGAAACTTGCAGAGTCTTGCAAAAATACCGAGTTCCACATCACCAGCAAAAAGCGACTTCGCACATCAGATATCCAGAGATATAGCCACGCCCAGGACTCGAACCTGGAACCTTTGCCACCGGAAAGCAACGCGCTACCATTGCGCTAACGCAGCGAGAATATGGATTGATAACCAGTCATCGAAGAACACTTGGTTGCCAGTTCGTTGCCAGGCTAGGCGATACATCACAGGAATCTTCCTCGGCCTCCCCTTCGCTAAGGCCTCAACATAGAGCCTAGAAACTCAGAAAATAGGGATTTTGTTTCTTCGTTACGTGGAGTCATATTGTGCGTTGACTTTCATGCTTCCAGGTGTAAAGTAGTAGTGCTCCGTTCGTGGGGTTGCGTGGTTCTCTTCTAGCAGCTCTCCCTTCACACCAACCGCACCGTGTACACCAACAGGCATATCAGAGCTTATACTGGAGCACGTGGAATATTTTAATGGGCAATTGGTCTTACGGTACCTAACTACAAGATGCTTCTCTCTTACCATAGCCCTTGAGAACCTACAACCGGGAAGAATGAGATCATGGACTAAGGGATTATGGTCGTTTGCGCCTCGCTGAACGTGGGTGAGAATAAGTGCAGAGGGCTGTAACGTGGATTGACGAAGGCTCACCCAATGCTTACAGTACTACGACTTCAAATGGAAGTCATGAGTGACTTTCTCAATCTTCAACTTCCTTCCTCTACAAGGCACTGTGCTTAAAATAAATCGCGGCCCGAGGCGCCTCAGCCTTACGGGGCGGGATGTGGGGCTCATTGATGATACGTACACCGGGAAGATCAAGATAATGGAGGGGTCCAGATTAGCACTGCAACGTAGGAACAATGTGCTAGTGACAAGCATGAACATCGTCTTAAGGATGTGGAAGGATTTATGAGGGCATGGGCACCCCTTTTGGCGGCTCAATTGAGGCCACATTACATCGCAATCTGTGCGGTTTACAGCATCGTCAACGTGGAAACTACTCCAACTTGTTATACTCTTGTTGTTGATTTTTATTATAACCTCGCTTATGGGGTGTTGGCGCAATGGTAGCGCGTTGCTTTCCGGTGGCAAAGGTTCCAGGTTCGAGTCCTGGGCATCTCGCGAAAATTGTTTTTTTTTTTTGTTTTTGGTAGTGTCGGTCAGATCTTCGCGGTGGTTTTGCGGACCCCACGCTGCTGAGTCCCGACAACAGGAGGCAACTCACCAGTCGTATCTGGCTATGGATAAGGAGCTTTCTTTCTTTCTTTCTTTCTGCTCAGATCTAATAAGACATGAATGAGCAAAAGTCTGTTGCCGAAAGATTGCGCTTGGTAGAGCATGTGGCAAGTCGTGGAAGCCCTGCAGTTATTTTGTACACGACATCACAGAGTCGCAGGTGGACAAATCATATCTCCTGCTGTCATGTTAAATCTATGCTTAACTCATTAATGATACTGTACAGTTTTCTACCGTCTGTAGGATTATACTGAGCCTGAACTTGTTTTAGTTGTAAGGTGGGCAGCCGAGTTTCGTGACATTGAGTGGTTTAGCTTCTGCTCGCATGGTTCTCCAGGGTACGTGAACACGAATATCACCTAAGCCAACATCCATATCACTCACTTTCAGCACATGATGAGAGCCGATCAGAAACTTAAATACGGTGGATCTGAGAGAGAAATTATGAAGCCAATTTCTACTTTTGTTGACTACGATTAACGTAAGTTGTTGATCGTCGAGAGTCCTTTTGCAAGTCAGTTATTGGCTGCGATAACTTACACAGCACTCAAATTAGCCAGCAATACTGCTTGTGGAAAGCTGACAGAATATGCTTTTATCTATGATTGAATCTCAACATGCCTTGGGTATCTTAATTATCCACATCTTTGTCCACAGCGTAAAGCTACTGCCCACACCCCACATGAACTCAACACCGAAAGCTTTATCCTCTCAAGCATAGCGCTCCGTTACAGGCTGAACTACAGTAGGCCGAGCCGTTGCCAAGGGCTCCTTTCCAACTCCATTCTGCGGCGGCGCCCAGTTCTGCATGGGAATGTTCTGTCCTTGCATGGGCTGAGGCGGTCCATAGTACTGCGGCACCTGCTGGAAACCCTGGGCTCCAGGACCCCAGTAAGCCGGACCTCCCCAGACCATAGTAACCGGCCGTCTCATAGCAGCGTTCCTCTTTTGCGTGTCAATGCAGGCTCCAACAAAGAGGATAAAGTGCCAAAGCCAGACGAGACAGGTAACCACCGACAGGGCAATGAAGATCGAGCGCTTTTTGGCATATTGGTCGTCGGTTTCGCAGGTGTAAGTCCCCTTTGCAGCACTGTAGGTGCAATCTTGCTCGAGGTAGTCGTACGAATAGGCGCTGAATGTGCTCTCGAGACCTCCAACAACGGCGGCGCCGAGCCAGATGAGGAGGGAAACGGCAACGTGGGCGCCGGGGTGAATGCCGGCCTTGAACTTGCGAACCCAGCGAGTAATGAGCTCGGCGATATCCCAGACCAGGGCTACAACAAGCTACAGAGAGTCAATAATTGAGACAAGGAAGAGATGAGTGAAGTCATACAAGCGGGCAAGCTCCGAGAGCCACCAAACCGATCAGCTCGACACTGCTGAGTGAGATGGTGAAGCCCAGACCCAGAATACAAGTGATGATGTCAATTCCGTGGAGCGTCAACTTAGTAATCATCCAGGCTTTGGATTCTGGGACTACAGGAGGCGTCCATTGCTGCGGTTGTGCGGGTTGAGGGGCGTAGATGGGTTGTTGTTGGTATGGCGAAAAGGGTTGGCCGTAGGTACGAGGGTCTTGCTGGTAGCCTTGCTGCGACGACTGAGGCTGGGTTGGAGATGCTGGCTGCGCAGTAGGAGGAACAGCTGGATTCGATACAAGGGCGTAATGCTCGTGAGTTGTTTGAGTTGATGATTCTGGGGCCATTGCGACAAGTCACAGACTTGAGAGTAATAAGTGAATATATGAAGGATGTCGTCCCGTGACTTGAACTTAGCACAACGAAGAGAAAGATAAGATAGTAGCGAATGAATAGAAACGAGTGAATGAGAGACCAAACGAAAGACGAGAAAAAAAAAGGTGTTTTACAAAAGGCGGGCAAATAGACTTGTTATAAGACTACCCACGATTAGCTTGTTCACCCTGGCCATGGCCATGAAACACTCCAGGCAGGCGAGCGATATTGGAAGCAAACGACCGACGCGATTCTCAAGTCCCCTGTCCCTTGCAGGGATTAAAGCTATATTAGTCCCTGCGTTTAATTGGCCCCATAAGCGTTGTAGCGCGATGGACGGAGTCTTAGATCCTTAGGTGTTGATCAGGGGGTCTGAGAGATGGGAATGGGACGGCGATTGTATGTAGCAAACAGTAGGTGCCAAAGACAGAACGGACCGTGATCTATAAAGTCTTGGTTGCCAGTTTTGACCACGTTGAAACAACTCGTTTGTTCATCCTTAATTTCAAGGATTTTGGATCTGGAACATTGAGCCCGCAACGGCTGGACAGTCTTGGCCAACACGATCACAGGCCAACCGGAGTCGTATTTGTCAAAAATCTCTGTTCAACATGCTGAGCGGCCGCCAGTCTAGATCATATGGGTCTTCGGACATCGTTCCACACGCGATTGACTGGGGGCGAAAAGAGATAATCGCCGAGTTTGAAGGCGCAGATTCTGTAGGGCTACGGCTGTGAGTCAGCTGCTGCATGTTAAATGAGGTAGTCTGCCAAGACTGCCCAGCGACATCGCGTCTGCCGATTTGCCGGACAGGCTAATTATTAGGCAACATGGCTCCTTTGAGAAGTTGTCCTTGTGAGTCGTGCAATGGGTATCATCGAATATTCTCTTTGGTCCTGTCTGGACGACAGTTGTTGACGCTTGCTTTTGTACAAAATATCCAGAACTCGGCATCTGCGACGCCTTCTATTCTCGCTGCAGAACCACCAGCAGGCCCATGATTCCAAGCATCACCGTCTTGAGCCATGGGTGCTCCGACAACATAATCGTCACGTAGCCGACAAACGGCATGTATGCCACCACACTGCCAATGATATCCTTGCGTACCAGATAGTCCTGGTTCTTGGCGTATAGCTCGGTATCGTCTGAAAGGTTGTTGTCTCCCTTGGTCAGAAGCTTTGCCGTCTCACTGCGCACTTGTTAGCCATTGCATGTCCCATTGACCAGGAAACATACCCTTCTCCAAACTTGCGCACAACTCGGTGCACAATGGGGATGTCCTTGTCCTTGACATTGTAAACGACAACCTCTCCGACGTCCGTCTCGCGCAGGAGGTTTCGATTCCAGAGGAAGAGCAGATCACCTCGCTGAAAGGCGGGTTCCATGGATCCAGAGAGAACGACGACGATCGGAGACGGCGAATCGGTGACGACGGAGAGACCCTTCCACATCTGCGACGAGGTCAGCATGAGCCTTGGGTATCATGGTAAGTGAGGAGTGCATACCATGAAAGCTGTGGATAGGATGAGGGCAAAGTTCATGAGCTGCGCAGCAGCTTGCCGCGGGTTTCCGAGACTCGAGAGCATGATGACGGTTAGGCAGCGACTGGGTGAAGAGAAGCGAGGGTGTTGTAGAGTTCGAAAACTCCACGATGCAACTTATGGACCATCCGCGCTGAGACGAAATGGACATGTGGCTTATGGGAAGCTCGGAAGCACGGGCCACACAAGAGCCGACAGCTGGGGCGTTTGAGGCTTGACCCTGTGGCTAGTACTTCTCCACTCTTCCAGGGACCTTCACGCTATGGATGGCTAACGCGGGGGGTGTCACGCCTGTAAGTTGGTGATGTCATGACGACATGAGCATCATAAGGTCGATGTCATAGGCGTAACTGGCGAGTGAGAGACTTGGTATTTAAAAGGATCATCTTGAGACCTTGTCATTGTTCTCCCGTATTCCTTCGATCATATTGCATATCAAGTAAACATACATCTATCTCGATTTCTACCTTCGTCACTTACACCACTTACACCACCATACATCTTCAAAATGGCCGACAACAACAACAACCAGCAGCAGCCCGGCCTTATCGGTAGCCACGCCCAATACGTCAAGGGAGCTGCAGAGGTAAGCATTTCCGCCCTTTCACCCATGTCCTCTTCCTGACTTATACCTTCTAGGCAACCATCGGTGTCATCACTGGCTCCCAAGCGTGGAAGGCCTCTGGCGAGCAAGACAAGGCAGCAGGTCTTGCCGACATGAAGAAGGTTGGAGAGCTCCGGGAGCAGCAAGACCCCAACCACGAACACGGATACGGAAAGGTCGAGGAGGTTGCAGGCAAGCTCACCGGCTGCCAAGGCATGGAGCGGGAAGGTCATGCCAGCGCCGCTCACAAGAACGAGTAGACGGTTCCGAACTTGAACGATTAATGCGTGTACCATAGAAATAGCATGACGGCGAGCCGAGAACTCGAACCACATGAACAATAATGCTAAACTATCACAAAACTTAGGATTCTATCTCGACATGACACGAAAGTGACCTGCTGTGCTGCTTCCTTTCCATAGAGTCTCACCTGTTTGAGGTGCCTTCCATTTCTCCCGTGAAGTAACGCCAATCGAGAGGTGCTCCTTCTTCACTTTGGCCCAGCGACACCTTCTTTTCTACCATTTCCGCCATGTGTTCTTCCTTCATAGTCCGGTCCTCTTCTTTTCTCCTCCAACCTCCATCATCTGCATCTTTGTCTTGACCAGTCTCCCGCCTCTACGGCGATACCTATCTTGGCTGCACCATCATCTCGCTCTAGCATCACCTTTTTGCTGTCATTTGTTCTTCAACATCGTTTCCAGCATAGCTCTACCACTGTCCTACACTTCTCTCGGAGCCCTCACGATGGACTCAGCTCCTCTTCTCCAGAACGCTGATGGCCTCCCTGGTCCCAACGTCATGCAAGACCATGTGAGTGTTGAACCTGATGCGCTGCGTCTATTGTTTTGCTGACTCGACAACGCTATAGCCCGCCTTTCTTCGAGCATCTCATTCCCCCTGGTCCTTCATCCCCCAAAACGTCCTCGTCATCCTACGAGGATTGGTGTTGGCGTTGGTCTTCGCCATTGGGATCCTGGTCTTCAACTACGAGCTCAACGAGAAAAGCGACTTCTCCAAGTGGCGCATCATCTTCGACTTTGCCAACATAAGCTTCTTCTTGGTCTTCCTGTATCTGCTCCAAACTTTTGTGAGTCTCTTCTCTCATCCTTTGCTCCTCACCAGCTAACATCCATCACAGTCGTGGACATTCACACATCTGTACTACCCTCATCACCACGATCGACACATGGGTGGCTGTGAAGGTTGGCTTATCAAGGTCATGTCGCTTCCCAAGCACATGGCCAGCCTTCGAAAGCAGTTCTACTTCACCCTTTTCTACACATTGGCTGCTGTCTTCTCTTTCACCAACTCGACCATCTACTTCTTCATCACCCGCCAGCAGGAGTGCAAGAACGCAAGCGGCGAACCTCAGCCGGAACTTACTGAGCCCCCCAACAGCACCTCGATCGTCTGGGCTGGCTACACTCACCGCAACCCAGAAGCCCCATGTATGGAACAGTCACTTGCGGCTCTGCTCACTCCACTTCCAAGTGCTAACCATGCTGCAGTCACAGACATCTTTGGTGAGGGATGGATCCGCGCCTTTATTATCCTGGCCCTGTACGCATTCGGATCGGCCATCATGGTGTTTGAGGTTCTCTTCCTCAACAGCATCCGACGTCCATACGTAAGTCATTTTTCAAAGACCTTGACCCAATGCTAATAATACTTGATTAGGCTGTTGGACTACATGTGTTTGGCACCATGTTTTGCGCCTCCGTCTACCTAGGGTGGGCTGCCTTTGGCCATCTCGTGACCAACTACTACCCTTTCTGCTGGCTCGACAAGAAAGAAATTGGCTCGGATGAAGCGGTCACCCTCTACTCAATTGGTTTTGTATTCTTGACATCCATTAGTGAGCCGATCCATGTTTCGCATGGGATTTTCACAACTGACAACGGCAACAGTGTACATCCTGATGCAAGGCCTCGTCTCTATACGTGAAAGCCTGACACGCTCAAGCTCCGAGGCGCGCGCAATCGCTGCTGCACAGGCGGCCTTGGATTCTTGAGGAGATGGACGTTGGTCGAGTAGGACAAGTGTCGATGGTGGATGATGGAATCTTGGGCAGATGGACTGAGACGTTGTGAAGTAGATTGACAAACCTGATTGGGCAGGGTTCCTTGAAGCATCTGGTCAAAATACATACCCTTAGATACCTAGAATTGACTTGATCCCCACGAACGTTGATGTGTGACTACTGTGCCTGGCTAAGATAGCTTCCACCAATTGACTCAGTTGAGCTTGAATGAATGACCCGGGGATATGTAGCCGAGCTTACATCGCGATCTTTTAAGCAAGAAAAATGCACTTGGAACGTTGTGGTAACGTGAAGCAGCGTGCGACAGGGACTTGACAACACCATCTCGGATGCAAGTCGACCAGCGGTGCTATGGTGAGCCACCAATTAGAGACAAGGATCTGCTTGCATGGATTGAAATAGCTCAGTATCATCTTCACGGAGCCTGACGATTAGGTACCAAATTTGTAAGATGGTGAGGCACTAGGACAGGCGCTTCACTGAGTGTCATTGCACGGGGGATTTCGCTGAGAGGGGCTGGAGTGGCGATAATGCAGCTGGAATGATTGGTGTTTAGACCAGACGAGACAGGTTTACTGTACATGGCGGCGGTGCAAGTCTTGACGACTAGGATTAAAGCCGGGGAAAGCTACAGTACCTAGAGATGACGGTGAGGTGAGTTGGGCATTGAATTCTGATTTTGATGAGATCAAGTGAGAGTTGGCAATGTTTTTATGAAGCCTAAACAATGCGATAGAATTTCAGGCTTCAACATGCCAGGCAGGCTTTTGAAAACGAATTGAGGACCAACCTATCAGATGCTATTCCAAGGTTATGCTGCAGTTGGTTGCCTCTCTCATCCTTGAACCCCGCGGCGTTAGACTCGATCGATTAACGAGTCGTGAATGGCTGGAGAGTGACTCTCAAGATGGCCTCCCCAAACAGATAAATACAGCTCTCTCCCCCCAAACCCCCGACCGTCTTCCCTC